>CABHPR010149681.1:0-24601 GCA_902168415.1 Peromyscus melanophrys
CCTGTTGGTGTGGTCTGCTGTGAAGCTCCGACCTCAGCCCTGACTGACATCAAGGACCCAACAGAGAATTCCAGGCACGAGGGCTGGGTTCTCCTCACAAGCCCTGTAGGAAGAACTCTGGCTGTTGTGTGAGGGAAATCTGGCAGAAGGGGGTTGGGAGGCAGGAGAAATCTTGCTGACAGCTTAACAGTTGGTCTCCTTTTCTTGGAATTCTTGGCCCTTTCTTGAAAAATATAATGCAGACATGGAAAATTATTAAGAGTGAAGCATTTGTGACGTTGGCGCTCTCTGGTTAAAGATCTTCTGCCTGGAATGTCTACCATTAGAGCCAGGAGCCTAGAGGAGAGAGGGAATGACTGGCCTGGGGGGAGGGTGGTTGTGACTAATTCGCATTGAAATCAGCATTTGGCCCTCAGGTGGGAGAAGAGGGTCAAAGGCGTTGCTTTGAGGGTTTACCTGCCAGGTAAATGTTAGCTTTGACTATCCTCAGATGAAGAAAACTTCTCAGGCTGCTGAGAGATGTTGCAATTTTGTGTCTAGCCGACTACTCACTGCTTCTGACAAGACCAGGTTCTTAACAGTGAGCAATTTAAGGCCATAAAAGAAATGTCATAAACAGCTCCTGGGAGCCAAGAGCACAGCCCAGATTTTAAGCACATAATGGAATCATATCAAAAGCAAGAGGGGCGGCAAGAATCATAAATCCTCGAAGTGCAAAATCTGTCCATTGTGACATTTGTGCTGAAGGGAAACCAGATGTGGATGCTGGGAGCCGGGGCAAGAGGGAGAGATGCTGAGCAAGAGCCCCTCTGCAAAGGTAGGAGCCTCTACTTCCAGTTGGCTCAGGCCGTGGTCCGCATGCCTCAGCTGGAAGCTCAGGGTCGAGGGGAAAGGCAGAAGCTGAGGTTACATGTGTTGGACTAACAAGCATCTCACAAGATGCCGTGATTTCGTCTTTGAAGGCACAACACTTGTCATAACTCTTGAAAACGTGTTTCGAGACTAAATGTGTTTATTCCAAACAGGAATGAAAAGCAGTGAAGGCATGTAGAAATCCATGGGCAAGAAACATGCTTGACTAGGCTGCCATCTTTTCCTGGGATAGGGGATGGATTGTGTTTGGTTGCAGGGCTGCAAGCCAGCCAGCAGCTCACTGGAGGTCTACCAGGGATCCCAGACCAGCAGCCTGGAACGATATTGTGGGTTCTAGTTAAAGGTTCAGGAAAGTATTCCTGAGGCGGTAGTAGTGACTGACTTTTAAGGACAGGTGGTACCTCCATGGGTAGAGGAGGGTGAGTGAGTAGCCTACAGGGCAGAACAGTGGAGGCAGGAACTACAAGTTAGATGTGGGTTGTGACCAGGGAGATATTGCTTGATGAGCAAGAACCGGTGGATAGCAAGGGGGTCTTGGCCAGAGTCTTGAGTGTTGGTACCAGGAGCGTGTACTTAATTGTACTAGAAAATTGGGCTTAGTGTTTATTACTTAAACCAACAAACAGGAAATAAACAAGCTAAAATCAGCCAAAAACAAAACAGTGTAACAAAACCCCAAACCAAGTCAGCCCCACCACTCTGAAATCAGTGTGGCAACATGGAAGAAGGGGCACCCTGGAAACTTCTGTTCCTCCAGGACTCAGCCCAGGCTGTCCCTGCATGAAGGGGCTTTTGGTAATTACAGTAGGACATCATAGCCCCCTCTACCCATCTTTCTTTCCTATGCATCATTTCACAAGATCTCTTATTCTGTTTAATTCCTATTTTAAATGCCCAGGGAGGCTTAACAGGACCCTGGGGTAAGAGGCAAGCTCTGTGAACTATGCATGAACCTCAGCTTAGTGGTTTTAGGTTTGGGGATGGAAATAAATTTCTCTAGTGTGAATCTGCAGTATGGGTTTAGGAAGCCATCAGAGCTCACCCCCACCTCTCTCAGCTGCATGCTGCCTCCTGGTGAGCTGTGTCCCAGGCCCCTGCCAGGCAGCTGGGCCCACTAAAGCCTCTGAGGCACTGGGCTCAGTCCGCTGGGGCTCCAGGGGAGTTTCCCAAACATTATTATGCAGAAGGGCTGGGGTTTTGAAGTATCCACTAACCACAACTTGGTTACTATAACTAAGATAACAATATGGCCTCTGGGTCTTGCCACAGCTGCCCATTTTCAGTGTACTGGGTGGCGGCCACAGTCTTGTCTCAAGTACTTTGAATTTTGGATGTCTCATGGGTTGTAAATATGGAAGATTTTACAGGTGTCTTTTCAACCCAGTCTATTGTCTTTCTTGATGTAGAACATTTCCCAGGTTTGCCTGCTCAGGAGTAGAGCAGGGGCTGCTTTCCATAGGTGCCTGAAAGTTGGCATTTGGAATGTTCCCATCTGGGGCTTCCCAAATACCATCTTATACTTTACAGGGTAAAGCAGTTTCAGGGGAAAGGCAGGCCCCAACAGGAGCTTCCCATGTAAAGGGCCTCTGTCCTCCCCGCCCCTCATCGCTGTGCAAAGCATCACAGCCCTCTGGAAAGGTGCAGGGCTGCAGGTGGGTAGGGGTGGGTGAAGGAGGAGAGGCCTTTCTCACCCTGTCTCTGCCCACAGGACCTGACTTTGGCAGGCAGCCTATAGGTGCTGGGGAGTGTTGCATGGTCCCTGAGTGTCTTTACTTGGTGTCTGGGCTTATAAAACTGTTTGGGGACACCAAGAACACACCACATTCCCCTTGCAAAATCACTTGTATTTTAGATTTTTATTTTTTAAATGAAGGCACCTGGTTTGCTTAAATTCATGGCTTTGAAATGTCTGAGGGCTGAGGGCTGAGCTCGTGGAGGAGAACAGAGGTGTGCTGAGGGATTGTAAAGCTTGAGCATTTCCAGGGCTGCTGCTGGCCTGCTCCTCCCCACCACCTGGGCCCGGCCTGCACTGCTCCTTCCCAGGGTGGAAGCTTTGTAGGAAAGACAACAGCCTGTCTGCGCAGGACTTCAGATCCGGACTCTCTCTCTGGCTGTCTGGCAGGGCAGCTCACAATGGACATTTTTCCACCATAGTGTCCCCTGCTGCTCTTTCTGAGGCTCAGCCTGGAGATGGAGAAGGCTACAAGAGACCAGCGCACGCACCCCCTGCCCGCTAGACATGGGTGTTGGTGAGAGAGTCAGCCCTTCCTTTTAAAGGCAGCACCTTGTTCTGCTTCTGATAGTGCAAATTCAGAAGATCCTGGTGAAAATGGACCCTCATTGCTTGTACCAGTGACCCCAACAACTGCCTCTGATGGCCTCCTCTTCTAGCTTCTCCTTGCTCTTCCTCCTCTTCCTCCTGACTGTGCTAAGTTCTCAGCATCCATATTCCAGAGGGCAGAGCCAGGGTTTCTCGACCTTGATGGCTACAGAGTCAACACACCCTCATGGGATACTGGTCAACCACAGTGACCTGTTTACTTTGTTCCTTGAGGCTCAGCCATATCTGGATCTTTGTGCTGTGACCCCAGAGTCAACATCAGTCATAACCCACATGTCACAATCTCAGGCCCCACTGAGTGGACACTTAGCCTTTCTAAACTTTGGCAAGTACAGTTGAAATAAGAAATGAAAGGGCCTTTGATGGACCTGGGGCAGCAATGTCGTTGAATTAAGTGGCATCTACAGTTCCCATTCTGGACACAGTTTCCAGGGCATTCCAGGATGCATGTTGGAGGATGGTATGTGAGGGATGGACTGACAGACAAGCATTTCTCTAGGGATTTGATCACCAGTCTGGGCCACAAGCTACGTGCTACAGGAGCCATGTTATTTCATTGTCAGGGCTTAGTGTCTCATACACAGTAGGGACTTGCAAAAATAGCGTAGAGTAAATGAATACTTCCCTGGAGGGACCGCACTGGGTGAGGAATAAAGCTCATTCAAGAGCAAGAAAGACACTCCGAGCCACAGTCACCTCATTGGTCAAGGAGGACAGTTGGAGGGGCCACCACAGTCACCTCAGTGGTCAAGGAGGACAGTTGGAGGGCCACAGCAACTTTGTCTTTTCATCTAAGGACACCAGGGTTTCAGCAATAGCACCTTTTAGTCTTGCTGAGATGGCAGCTCTCTAACTGTGGGATGGTTTTCTGTGCGAATTTCTCCTTGGGGGAAATGGCTTCATTTGGGGATTCTTGGAGGGAACCAAGATTTGGGAAAACTTGAAGGTTGGGGTCCTAAGCCCTGTCCCAGTGCAGAGCTGATGGTGTGTGGTGAGACTGTGGGGTTTGGAACCCAGCAGTGCGCAGTTCAAATTTTGCTGGCTAATGGCCTCTGTTACTTTGGCAGGTTACCAAAACTCTGAACCTCAGTTTCCTACTTTGTCAAATGGGGGCATTCAGTCCCCAGGTAGGATGCCCGTGGAGAACACGAGACAGTATTTGCCCAGTGCCTGGCCTGGGGAAGGGCTGGACTGTGGGCATAGTTGACGGTTGGACTGCTCCTGAGTGCTCTTCTGGCAGCTGCCTCCAAGAGGAAGGGGAAATACAGGAGAGATGAGTGAGTGAGGATGAGGACGATAAAGCCTGGTGGAGTCCATGCTTCCTTCTCTTGGGCATCACAGCTTGGAGGACGCCCAGGAGCCTCATCTGGTGGTCTTTAGAGGAGGAAGTGCCCATTCATGCATGCATTTACATAAGCCTTTGTCTTGCCGTTAGAGCCGCCCTGATCCTTATACCCATTTCAAAGATAAGAAATCTAAAGTTCAGAGCCAGGAACGGTACTAGGACTAGAACAGTGGTCTCCTAACTTCCAGTCTAGGACCCCAGGCCTTGGCTTTGTGGGCATTGTCTTAGGCCTCATTTCCAAATGGTCCCTGATCAAGGTAGGTGGCATCTAGCATCTTGAGGCAATGTCATGGTTGAAGTGCTCACTGCCTTACCCAGCTGTGCCTCCATCCATCTCTTGCTGTGTGCAGTATGGGCAGTGCTGTGGTGTTGCTCAAGTCCACCGGGTACCATATTCTCATTTGTGGTGGCTGATCTTGGGTGTCAACTTGAAACACCTGGGAAGAGGTACCCTCAATTGAAAAACTGCTTCCATTAGATTTGCCGGTGGTCATGCCTGTGGGGCATTTTCTTGATTGCTCATTGATGTCGAAGGCTCAGCCCACTGTGGGTGGTACCATCCTTAGGCAGGTGAGTCTGAGCTGTATAAGAAATGTAGCTGAACATGAGCCTGGGAGCAAGGTAGTGAGCAGCGTTCCCTAGGTGGGTTCTGCTTTAAGCTCCTTCCTTGGCTATTCTCAGTGATGGACGATACCCTGTAAGCTAAGTAATTCCTTTCTTCACAAAGTTGCCTTTGGTCATGGTATTTATTATAGTATCAGAAAGCAAAATAGGACACCATTGCACGCCTTTGGAGTTATGACATGGGTCCTACATTAGAAGTTTACCTGTGGACAGGTACTTCTGGCCAGGGATGCAGAATGACCAGTGAATAGATGCTATTTGCCAGGGGCACATTACAGGATGTAGCAGGAATCTTAGAAGGTCTTATTAATAAAATCAAACCTGAGGCCAGGTATTGGGGTGAACACTGGAAGATCAGAGAAGCAGAACAAGCCACAGCTACCTTACCTTGCCAGTTCCTCAGCTGATCCTGTTTCCTCAGACTGGAAGCCTCTGAGTCCTCATATCCGAATGGCTCTCAGCTGAACTGCTGCTAGAAGCCTGAAAGCTTAACCAGCCAAATTGCTTCTAGTTTCTGGTCCTCACGCCTTATATATCTTTCTGCTTTCTGCCTCACTCCCCTGGGATTAAAGGCTCACTTCTGGGATTAAAGGCATGTGTCACCATCCCTGGCTATTTCCAATGTGGCCTTGAACTCACAGAGATCCAGAGGGATTTCTGCCTCTGGAATGCTAGATTAAAGGTGTGTGCTACCACTGCCTATCCTCATGTTTAATATTGTGGCTGTTCTGTTCTCTGACCCCAGGTAAGTTTATTAGTGTGCACAATATTTTGGGGAACACAATACCACCACAGTACAGATGGACACCACTGACCAGAGATACTGGGTCATTTGTCTAAGGAGCCCCCCTCGGTAGGTTAGCAGAACAGTTACCTCTCACATTGAAAACCTCAGTTTGGCCAAGCAGACCTGACATCAGTTCTTGAGAGGTTGCTATTTGGTGACAGTGGAGGAGGGGCAGAGAGAACAGGAGCTCTGAATGGAGGTGGGCTTGGGTGTGAGCCCTGGCTCTGTCCCTTAGGTGCAATGACCTTCCTGAATCTCTGTTCACTCATTTGCAAATTATGCATTAAGCCCATTTAGCTCCTAGGAAGACTGTGAGGGTCACATGAAGAATTACCTGTAAAGTGTACATTCCAGCAGCTGGCATATACTCTACATGTTAGGCATGCTAACTATCATCATCATTATTCATTTATTTATGCAACGTGAGTTGATTCTAGTTGTATAGGTCCTATGGGGCACCTTGCAGGTACAATCAACTATGTGATCTCCTACCCAATGACCGGTCCTCTGTACTCTGGTCACTGAGTGTGAACATACTCATGGCTAGACATGCTTTCAGGACCCCTTGCCCATCACTCAGTCAACCCCTCATCCCCCTCCACACTTGCCTCACATAGGAGCCTACGCTCTGGAAGGTTGGGCTGAAAAGCAAACTTTCATAATCCTTGACTTATTATTTATAGCCAATAGTTGCTCAATTTTCTCTATTTTTGCAGTTAGAGATATTTCACATAAAACATTTAAGAGTCCATGAACATTTTGTGTATTTGATTTCCATGATTGGAGCCCTGGGGGTATTTTTTTGAGAATATTTTATGAGAAAGAGACAAGTGATAACTGTTTATACTAGATTGGTAACCATAGAGATGAAATGCCACCAGATCAAAGTCTGAAGGTAATTAACTCCCTGCAAATTACAGTTGTTGAACTTGTACACAAAGACGCAAGATTTCACCCCTGGGCTAAGCCGCCAAGGGAAAGTCTGGGGAAAAGAAAAGGTTAGCAAGGCTTATCAGCAAAACTGTGTCCCCTGTCCCTTAGAGAGGGGAGGGTCTTTGAGGGGCTCAGGATCTGGCCTAAGGGCTCAACCTCTGCAGTTATCAGTCAGGTACACCCTGGTCCCTTCTCCTCACGTCCATCATCTGAGTGGTCTCTTGCCTGATTTGTGGGGCCAGAGTTCCTGGATGCAGGCCCTCAAGTGACCACATATGCTCAGGTGTTCATGGCCTGGAACGAGGGTGGCCAGCCACCTTGTCTTGACCATGATCTCCACTTGTCACCTGCCCACACTGTTCTTTAGAACAGGAGAGGGGGTTCTTATCCTGTAGCAGCTGCCGAGCAAGCAGAGCATCACGTGTCATGTGCTAACTACCCATTCTTCCTTAGTGACCCTTAGAGGCTGAATACAGAACATAGTCATCCAGCAGCCATGATCCCAGAATTGGCCTTCCCTTCTCCTCTGTCCAGTGGACATACTGAAAGATTTCAGCCTCCAGATGCCCACGTGTCAGCTTTTGCCGGACTCTGCTCCCTTTGATGGAGTGTTGGGGTTGGCTACTCTTGGCAGGGGGCTGAAATCCAGTGCTGCTTAGCTACCTGTGTGACTTGGTTGGATTACTTAGCATTTCTATGACTCACTTTGTGTTTGAAAAAAGTAGATCTGTGGAGGAGGAGCTAGTGCATGTAAAACCTGCCAGCACAGTGCCCAGCACCTTGGGCCAGATGGCTATGAACCACAGCTTGCCAGTAGTAAAAACCAAAGGCAGAAGGCAGGTGACTTGCTCACGGCCATTTTTGATCAGGCTGTTTGAGGAGTAAAGGAGTTAAAATATGAAGTCACCTGGTTTTAACAAGAGAAGGAAGGACACCTGGTAGTTGAGAGGTATGGGAGGTGAACTAGGCAGGAAGTTAGGTGCTTTTTGTTGTGGGTGAGAGTACAGGTCCGGAGGTGTGGTTAAGAAGGAGGTGGGAGGGGGTGGGCAGAGGGTGGAGCTCTGTCCTCCCTTTCTGCTCATTTCATCCAGCTGATATTTCTTGGTGTCACCTTGGCCTGTCCCTGTGCAGACAGCTGTAATGGAGAAGATGCAGCCCTAGCCTGGCTGCAGTACTCCAAGGCTTGCCCAGGAAGGATGGGGGTGTCCTCTCTGGGAAACTTGTGAAACTTCAGAAACTTTGTGGAAAGTCAGAACATGGCAAGGAGCTTGGGAAGAGCCTGTTCCTGTTTGTCCCTGCCATGACATATCTGAAAGGGAAAAAAAAATCCATTTGTCTCTCTCCATGTTCCTTGGGGCTCAGTATATCACTGTGCTGTGTTGAGTAGTCAAGGATACCTATGCTGGCCTCATTAGAGCCTCTCATGCCAGGGACTTGTCTCTGGCACTTGGTTGATTGAAAGTAGGCTAAACTACTAAGGCAGGAATGATGCTTCCAGACTTTCACAGCTCCAGGGCCACGTTGGTGGTTCTGGAACATTCCAACTAGAAGCTGTTGGGAAGTAGATGAGTAATATTGTCTTCTTGCTCCAGGTTGGGCAAGGTCTGTCCCCACATTCTCTACAGGCTGCTCACAGCTCCCAAGGCTGGGGGATGCTGGGTCTGAGGACCCAGAGGTCACTGGCAGAAATCCTAACAATGTCCTAAAGAGGCACTCATGCCCCTCCCTTTGGCTGGTGGACTTTGAAAACAATAGACCACCCCATTAGAATGTCCTTAGGAATCTCCTGCTGGGAGCCTAGTACCAGCCAGAGTGGGAGCTAGCTTTCTCCTGGGAAAAGAATTCACAGAGTTCTGACAACTTGTCAGCCCACTTAGCTGGAGAGCCCAGAGCAGAGACAGCGTGGATGAGGCTGGGGAGCATCACATCTGGACCAGAACTGCTTAGTTACAAATACTTATTTTGGTTTCCTCCCTCACACTTATTTACATGTGTGTCCATAACTCACATGTGGACATCATAGTTAGGTCTCTCCTTCCACCATGTAGGTCCTGGGGATCGAACTTGAATCAAAAGGTTTGGTAGCAGGTGCCTTTGCCTACCATGCCATCTCACCAGCCCAATGTTTCTTGCTTTCTATTCAAATGTAAATCTTGTGTCAGAACCCAGATGACAGACTTGGGGATGGGGAGAAGTGCAGTGAGCTCTTTATTCTCCCAAGTGTGGCCACATAGACTAAATTTCCCCTCCTTTTCCTCATTACTTTGTGTCTTTCACTGGTATGCTGAAGACCAGTGGCGGAATGAGCTTGTTAGGGCTGCCAGGGCCCAGTTCTGGCCCAACAACTCCAGTAGCACTTGGGGGGTGTGCCTTGGAACCCAATGGGGCTCCTCTGGAGGGAATGTTGGGTTGACTGGAACTCCAGGGTCACATAGCATTTGAATATTTTTCTCTGGCCCCTGGTTTCCAGCTCTGTTTAGTTGGTCCCATCCCATTGTTACCTGGACCCCCTTGTATTGGACTTTAGGGCCATGAGCTGCTCAGCAAGACTTGTCACTGTAGCTTCTGCCTTCTTCAATCTCTCTGTCCCCTGTTGTCACCTGGGTCAGGGCCTGGCCAGCCAAAAGGCATTGCAGTTTCAAATTCCTGGGACCCCAAGTAAGGCCCGAAGATCTGAGTTTGTATACAATCTCTCCCCTGCTCATGGCCCTGGGTTTTAATGTTTCTTGGCTTTGGTCCTTGCACTTTACAAAGCACAGTTATCAATGCCCACCCCACAGGTGTATTGGGAGGGATGCTGCCAATATCGATTCAGTGCCTGCCACTTAGCACACGGTAGGCATGGATCTTCCTTCCAGTCCAGGTCAGGCACCAGTTTTTAAACCTCCTGTCTCCTCACAGGTACTCAGCCAGAGCACACACTCAATAACCTGAGCCTCTACTGTGGAGGGAGTCAGTCCTGCTGCACTTGATAGGGTGAGCTGTGTTTTATCCTCACATGCTACTACATGCTGCAGAAGCAGAGAAGATTCAGTGACATTGACCATTTCCACCATGTGCTCACCAGCAGGCAAAGGAGAGAAAGCCAGATGTTCTACATCCTTCAGTGGATTTTACCACAGGGGAGGGGTATGGGCTTCTGAAGTCCCAAGGAAGAGACCAGCTTCTAAGGGGCTTTGTCTCTGCCCTTGTCCCATAGAGAGTTTGTGTGCGATGGCTTGGTCATTTCTTTTCCCTAGAGCTGTTGAGTCCTGGGGGTGTATTTGGTTATTGTGTGGAACATTTATTTTTGTTGCAAAGTACGTTTACTCTTGGCTGAGCTTTGCAACCCTTACATACAGTTTTCTGGATAAAGAGCCAGGCCCCCAGATGAGTACTAGTCTTCTGTTGGTCAGACACCCAACCTTAAACACTGCTGTCTGTCTAGTTGGGCCTGACAGCAGGAGGCTATAGATAACAGAATGAAACAGCTGAGCAGCAGAAACCTGGAGGGACCTGCGGGCTCTGGCTTGCAGTCAGCTTCCTTGGGTCTCTACTGATTAGGTCAAATAGGCTTCAAGGAAAAGAAAAAAATGCCCTCAGTGGCCCACACTGTGGCTTGGGGCTGTTTTACTGTCCTGGCCCCTGCCTCTCAAGTTTCCTCAGGCCATGCTCCCCACCCTCCACAGCACCGTCCAGCCCCTGGCCGCTCTGGGATGCTTTGTGAAGCTCCTTTTAGGAGGGCAGGTGGATGACTTCAGGCAGAGGCTAGCCTCACTGAGCTTAGTGTCTCCTGCAATTACCACTCAGGCTCTGAGAAGCCCAGTCTTCCCTTTCAGCTCCAGGGCAGAGTGGAAATCCTGATGAAGAAGGGCAAACTCTGCAGGCGGCACTGCCTTTGGTCACGTGCTCAGATGGCCGCTCCTGTGCCTCTGGTTGGGTGGAAATGCTGCTCAGAGCTTGGGGAGCCAGTGTCCTGAGGCTGGCCGATTTGAGTGGTGATGACAGCCAGCTTCCTGCATGCCTCAGGACCCATGGAACAAACAGTGTCAGAAGCAGGGTTGTAGTATGAATCTTAAAGAGTCTTATAATAAAATCAAACCTGAGCCAGGTATTGGGGTGAACTGGAAGATCAGAGAACTAGAACAAGTCACAGCTACCTCACCTCGCTGGATCCTCAGCTGGTCTTGTTTTCCTCAGACTGGAAGCCTCTGTGTCCTCATATCCGAATGGATCTCAGCTGAACTGTGCTCCAAAGCCTGAATGCTTAACCAGCCAAATGCTTCTAGTTTCTGGTCCTCACGCCTTATATACCTTTTTGCTTTCTATCACCACTCCCTGGGATTAAAGGCTCGCTTTCTGGGATTAAAGGCGTGAGTCACCATGCTTGGCTGTATCCTTGAACAGATGGATTTCTGCCTCTGGAATGCTAGGATTAAAGGCGTGTGCTACCACTGCCTAACCTCTATGTTTAATATTGTGGCTGTTCTGTCTCTGACCCCAGATAAGTTTACTAGAGTGCACAGTATTTTGGGGAATACAATACCACCACATTTCCCCTGTTTTTGTATAAAATTAAAAAAAGCTTATAACTAATACAAGAAAAATGATATCCAATAAGTATATACAATATACACAGTCAAGATTACATTAACGATGTATAGTCCATTAACATTTGACAGATTCAGGCAAAAAACTCCATTAATATATAACAATGTCCAGTCTGGTAACATTTGATAAACTCAGACAAAAAATTTCATTACTTATCTTATTTAAAACAAGCAGTTCCTTGTTAAAAGTATTTGTTCTTTTCATAGTAGATTCAGTAATCTTCCTTTTGTCATTTTTATATCTTCCTCTTTTTCTTTTTAGCGTAGATTCAGTGGTCTACTCATTTATCCTATTATTCTTTATCTTTTTTCTCAGAATAGATTCAGTGATCTATCTCATATCTATATTCACCACACAGGGTCCTCTAGCTTAGGGACTGGACACAGCTCCCCCAACTTACTCGCTGGAAGGAGAAGGCAATTCTCTTAGTGTGGTGGCTAATCTTGGTTGTCAACTTGACACACCTAGGAAAAGGGACCCTCCATTGAGGGATTGCCCCTCTTGGGTTAGCTTGTGGTCATGTCTGTGGAGCATTTTCTGGATTGCTAATTGATGTAGAGGGCCTGGTCTATAGTACCATCCCTAGACAGGTGGGCTTGTGCTAGATAAGAAAGGTAGCAAGCCAGTAAGCAGCGTATCTCCATGCTCTCTGTCTCAGTTCCCGACTTCAGATTCCTGCCTTGGCTTCTCTTGATAATGGACTATGATCAGGAAGTCTAAGCCAAATTAACCCTTTCCAAGTTATTTTTGGCCACCATGTCTATTTATTTGTCTATTACAGCAACATAGAGCAAATTAGGACACCTAAGAATAGGATGCTGATGGTTCTGGGCACTTCTGGAAGAGTCTTCACTGTCCCACATGGTTTGGTGACTGGGCACACTGACCACCTCAGCTGTGAACTAGAGAGGAAGCTGAGGGCTCCCGAATCACAGGGCTGGAGGTGGTGGTTGATGCCTTACTCCCCGCCCAATTCATCCCAGGGGAGAGGCAAGCAGATGCACTCAGGGGGAGCAGAAAGAGTGGGCAAGGGCAGGAAACAGAGCCCACAGCCATGGCCTACTGAGTCCTTGCTATAGGGAGGCTAACTTCTTTGACTTGAACTTGACTCTCACAGTCTTCCCAGGAGCCTTGAGTGTGGGTTCACCTGATAATAAAAGAGGAAAGCGGTCGAGGCAGGAAGGAACTCATCTGAGTCCCACAGACATGCTTAGTGGTGTATCCCAGGGTGTCAGTCTCCAGAATCTGTCAGTGTAACCCCAGTAGGTGCTGTACAAGTATGTGTCCAACTGAGTGAATGAGTAAACCATAAAGCCAAGCAAACAAAAAGGCAGACAGGACTTTCCTTTGCCCTGGCGTGGGCCAGGTGCCTGGTAGGAATCTCTGTGCCCAGATGGGCAGTTGCAAGCTCTCATGTCAGCACTGAGGAATGAAGGCTAATAACTCAGTGCCGGACTTCACCAGTAAGTGGGGTTAGCCAGTCCCCCAGACCCACGGAACAGGGAGGCCAGGGTCAGAACAGCCTGCAGCACAATGCCTGGGCAGTGTCTTCCCACAGTTCATGATGAATTGCTTATCTGGGTGGGTCCCACTTAATACCTTGTAGTCACAGAGCTGGAGGGACCTCAGTAAGAAGGGCCATCAAGATCTTTACTATGGCATTGTCCCAGTCATAGAGGACCACCCTAGAGTACTACAGAGTCATAAGCAGGAAGGTCCCTAAGTCCACAGAGATGTCTAGTGTGGTGGTCAAGAGCATGCCTTGGGATTCAGGAAAGAATGAGTTCATTTCTCCATCAACTCCATGGTCTCTTACTGTCTCCAGCTGCAGACAGGCTCATAATAACAGCCCATGGATGTGCCGTGAGGAATGGATGCTTGTGGGGTACTTAGAACAGTCTCTGGCACAGAGTAAGTGTTGTGTGGGTGTTCGTGGAATGCAAACACTGAGTGTCACTGAAAGATGCTTTTAAGTAATTTTAGGTGAAAACTGTGGGCTGCAAAATTATATACATTATGCTTCTAATTTTATGTGTACACATGCATTTATATACATGCAAATGATTGTCTCTGTTGTAAAAAGGGAATGGTTTTGATTTCTTTATAACATTCTATATTTTCTCTATTATCTACAATAAGTATGGATTACTTTAAATTAAAAATGACATTTAAAGACAAAGAGTATTTTTCTATGCCAGACTCCAGTCCCATCCCTGTTACAGGATCAATTCTAAATGGCGAGTACTGTGATCTTCTGAGAGCCTGGGAGTTCTTGTCTGGAGATACTCAAAGGCTTGTTTGAATGTCCAGAGAGTAAGGCTGTTAAGGCATGCTTCTTCCAGGCTCTCCTCTGTCCTGTCCTGCGTGGTCCCTATCTCCTATAGAAATGCTGTAGGGACCCTTATCCACAATGGCCACTGTAGACTGAGTTTTCTTTGAATACCAGCTTTCCAAAAAATATGTGCATTTAACATTCTTGCTGAGCGTTTGATGTCTTTGAATGTGCTAGTGAATGTGAAGATTGTCCCATGTTGAGAGATATCATGAAATCTCTAACTAGATGCACTGTGCTTCTGCACTGTCATGGGTACCTGGTAAAATACTTATTTCTATGAGTCTCAGTGTTGAGCAGAGAGATATCTATGTGGACACAGAAAATGCAAGTTTGGAGTGATGAAGTCCTTGCTTTGAGAGTGCATTGGCTGGTCAAAGCCAGCATTTCATGTCACTGTATTTTCAGATATAATGCCCAAGTGGAGCCATGTGTATTGTGCCTAAGATAGAATAAGTTTTCTCTCTTTTTTTTAATTGCACCCCTTTTATTTTTTGTTGCACAACGATGTGTTGATGTGTTTCTGGGTCCTAATGTTCTCACTTAAGCATAGAAAACCAAAAATTTGTCATTTTTTTTTTAAAGAATCAAGCACAAAACCTTTGCATAAATTCAAAGGATGAATAAATTTACAGGTGTAAATGCAAACATTCCTAATTCAAGGCAAGTAATAACCCATGGTGGTCAGGAGAAATCACTGCAATGGAAACTGGGTCCTAAGGCTCTGATTTCCCACCTTGTTAGGCTGGCAAGATGAAAACCCAGCAGCCTCAAGAAATCAGGGAACTGTCAGCTGCCAGTTAATACCCTGCACGATCACTGCACGGTGCTCACCAGGCTGGGGATTTCTCTTGCACAGCATGCTCTCCCCAGCCATCAAGTGATCAAGTGGTAGATGCCTGTACGCTGCTCAGTCCATCTAGCATTCATTCGCAGTGGATGATGGAGGGACCCGACTCACCATACTCCTTCTTGCTGATTTACATCTGCTGGAAGGTGGACAGGGAGGCCAGGATGGAGCTACCAATCCAGATGGGTCCTTGCAGATGTCCACATAACACTTCATGATGGGGTCGAAGGCAGTCTCAGGGATGCCCAGGAAGGTGGCTGGAAGAGCACCTCTGGACACTGGAACCACTGATTGCTGATGGTGATCACTTACCCATCTTCTTCAAAGAGGACAAGGATGCAGCAGTAGCCATTTCTTGCTCAGAACCCAGGACAACATAGCATAGCTTCTTCTAATATCACTCACAAACTTTCACTCAGCCATGATGGTGACATTGTAGCCCTGCTCAGTAGGATCATCATGAGATGGTCTGTCAGGACCTGACTAGCCAGGTCCAAATGGAAGATGGCATGGGAAAGGGCATGGCCTTCATAGATGGGCACTGTATATATGTCCTCATCACCAGAGTCCATGACAATACCAGTGGTACATCCAGAGACATACAGGGACAGCACCACCTGAATGGCCACGTACATGGCTGGGGTGTTGAAGGTTTCAGACATTATCTACATCATCAGCTCTCTGTTAGCCTTGTGGCTCTGGGACCCTCAGTTAGAAGCACCAGGTGACCCTCAGGGGCCGTGTGAAGTTTGTTGTAGAAGGGATCTTTTCCATGTTGTCGCAGTTGGTGACAGTGCCATGCTTGCTAGGATACTTCAGGGTTGGAACATCCTTCTTGCTCTGGGTCTCACCACCTCCATACACAGATGTCCTTCTGGCCCATGCCCACCATGACACCCTGGTGTCGGGGGACCCAACAATGGAGGGGAACATGGCACTGGGAGCTTTGCCACCTGCAAGGCCTGCTTCGCACATGTCAGAGTCATTGTCAGTGATGAGCATGGCAGTTTCCTTTTCCGTTCAAAATGACACACGGTGCAGACCAGTAGCAGAGAGAGCCCAAGATTTCTCTGCAGAGTACTCTGAGGACAGTCTCAGCCCTAGAGGAAAGAATGACATCTGGCCCTTTAGTCAGGGCAGACAGGCTCGAAACTCTTTGGGCTGGATTTGCATAGACATGCAACCAAGCCACGTCTGGGCCTGCCTCTGGACAGAGACCCAGATATTTGCGCAGACTTGTATTCTAGCAGTCTTGTTTTCTTCCCAATAAATGCCCATCTTTATGGGGCGGGAGTAAGAGTTATTGTCTATCTGGGCAAGGCAGGGCAATGTGTTAATTAGGATTCAACTCATCATTAATTTGAGACCCTCTCACTGTTTGCTCAAGTCTGACTCTGGTTTTTTAATTTTTATTTTTAATATTTGAGAAGCATTTATCTTCAGACAAAACATCAGACTTTTTAATCTCTAAATAGGTGATTCCAGTGTCCACGTATAGAACGCTTCAAATCAAGAAGCAGCCTGCTGCGTTTCACCATAGTTTCATCACTGCCCCGGAGTGCACCATTGTCAAGTTTGTTTAACGTGTAAGAAACCCAGGCGAAGTTAAGTGGCTTGCCAGGGTCCCTGTCTAATGAATGGCAGATCCTGAACCAGAGCCCAGCTTCTGGGATCTAGGATCTTCCCTGGTACACAGGACATGTTCCCGTCCAGGAAAAGTTTCTGGGGCCTGTGTTCTACAAAGGACCAGCAAGGGGGTTCTTGGGAAAACAGAGTCTCTACCTTCAGTACCTTTGTTTTTGTGGCTCTGAGCAAACCCCCCAAACCATAAAGGAGAGGATTTCCAGGCCTGGAGAAGCAGGCCTGAATGTGTTTGCTTTGCTTTTATAGTTCAGAGAACAATAAAACAGATGAAATTACCCCATGGCTTGTGAACAGTAAATTAGAATTCCTTGCCTGCGAAGCCCATAATTCTTTTTCTGTTCTCTGTACTCCCTCCCTCTTCACACTGTGTCCTGCTTTGACCTGCCCTGGGCTCATCTCAGCCTCAAGAACTCTTCCCCAGGGGACATAGTCTGGACCCCACAACCTCAAAGTGTCACCAAGTCTGCTTGTCACCTCCTAGGCTGCCTTCCAAAGGCTGCCCAGCAGCTCGGGTTCCTGTGTTCATTGTATTCACTGAGTGAGGTAGAATGGCCTCCAGCCCCTTTCCTTCATTTCCTGGGTCGTTGCCCTTGAATTATCAATGGGGAAAGCAGTTGACATCAAAGACTAAACCAGACTGTGATCTACTTTCAAGTTTTACTGGATAGATAATTATAGTTGATCTTTAGTCATCTGGTTTGATCTTAAATGTCCCCAAAGAGCTGTAGGGTAAAGGCTTGGTCATCAGGCTATGGGGCTCTTGGGAAATGGTGGAAACTTAAGTTTAGGTCACTGAAGTGTGGCCTTAGAGGGTATTTTGGAGCCCAACCCTTCCTCTCTTGGCTTCCTAGCTGCTATGAGGTAAGCATCTTTGCCTTACCACATTCTTTCCCCTACCGTCCATTACCACAGGCCCACGGCTCTAGAGCCCGTGAATATCGACGACTCTGAACCAAAAGAAGCCATTATTCCTGTTGGGTTGATTTTTCTCAGGTATTTTGTCCTGACAGAAAGCTGCATAGCAGAGTAGTCAGAAGAGACAAGTTCATTTCCATGCAGGTACATGCTTAGACACGTGTGCAATCCGTCCAATTGTGAGATTTGAGGACCTGGACTGTGCTTTCTATGTGACACAGATTCTTGCCTCCAGGAGGATGAGGCCCACACAGTGTTCTGGAATGAGACCGGCAGTGTCTCATCAATCTCAGAGATGTTGTGTAGATTCTATGTGCTGTTGCTGATTGGCTCAGACGCCGACTGCATGTGCATCTCTGAGTGTGTGTATCTTCCTGCTTCTAAGTGAAATAAGTTAACACCCCAGGGATTGGTTAGGTAGCTTGTTCGCTATCTTTATGTCACCATGGCCACGGCACCTTGCAGAAACACCGTAAAGCAGGGGTGAGTGAGATTGATTTTGGCTCACAGTTTTAGAGGGTTCCAGTCTGTTATGATGGAGAAGGGTGGCAGAAGAGCCCATGGTGGTGGGAGTATGTGGCAAAGGCTGTTCACATCACAGCAGACCAGGACACACAGAGACTGGCAGGGCCTGCCCGTCATCAAAGGCTGGCCTCTAGTGACCTGTCTAGTGGGTCTCACTGCTTGAAGGCTCCACAGCCTCCCCAGATATCACCACCAACTGGGGAGCAAGCATTCAAAACAGTTTATGGAAGAGATTTCATATTCAAACCCGAACAGGTGGAGGGAGAATTCCTTTACCTGGGGATTCTTACTGAATTCGTTCTTAGGAAGTTTATCTGGAGACTTCAGAACAGGCTGGTTTTCTGTCTTGATACTTCTGGCTATCAGTATGGCAGTGGAAAGGGAGGCAGGATTAGTTTCCTTACTGGATTTGAGTTTCTTTTCCATCTCTGCCACTGACCTCTGTGTAGGTTGGACAAGTGTCCTTGCCTTATCTCACCTCTGTGCCCTCGTTTCTAAAGTAGGGCTTACACTTGTTTTCATAGCTCCCAAGAATATTAAGGCTATGAAAAAGCCTAGGAATTTTTTAAATAAATAAGTGAAGGTAGTGGAGATGTGCAGCTTAGTGAGCCTTTGGCGAAAAGATTCAAGCTTGGAAATGAGTCCAGACAGCAGATTTGTTACCTTAGTCTATGCTTGGTTTGCCTGAAATAGCTCTGAAATCCCTGTGCAAATATTACAACATCTCTGTCTATTCTCAGAACGGTCTTAGTTTGAAAGATACCTCAAATGGCTATTATAGTTTAGGCTCATTCGATGATACCCACAGTGGGATCGGGCTCCTCCATGAAGATGAGTGTAGCTGTGTAGCACATTTCAGAGGTGAGCCACTGCTGTCTAGGGAGTAGAGCTTTACTCACGTGTAGCTGGCCTGGCATGTCTCCCAGTGGGCCAGCTAATGAGGCAGTTCTCAGAAGACGGGTGCATCTGTGGAGGGGCAGGATTCACCCTGGGCCATTCCTCTCCACCCTTGGCTATGCAGTGGCAGTGCATCTGTTGCGGCATGCAGGGTGACAACACCCAGGGAGCATGTCACAGATTGGCCTGCTTCATTGTCTTCATCACTGACTCATGGAAGTAGGCAGGCTGGGTGGCAGAGGAGTTATACATGTAGAGGGTGGTTTGTGTCTGTTGAGAGACCTGCTGCTTCCTGAAGTGACCTGGGGCACATCTTTAGTTTTAACTGGAAGGAGTATGAATGAGGTCACGGGCCTTTGGGGAATTTTGTCAAGTGGACATTCTATTTGAAAGCAGGGTCTGGCATTTTGGATGCTGAGATTCAATCATCATGACTTGGCATTTCCTGCAGGTGAAAGGGACATGGGTTTTGAGATCATGTTGAATTGTACCATTGGCTTCGCCAGTGATCCGCGATGTGACCAAAACCTACTTATCCACCTGTAAATTGGGGTTCCCTCTTACCCCAGCCATCTCTTAGCACCTCAACTATGCTCCCCTGAGACATCAATGAGTTTTGTAGGCAGTGTCATGTTATTTACTCACTGAGGATGCATAGAGCATCTACCACAGGGGTGTACCTGTTGAGTGCCAAGGATATAATGGTGCTCAGTTCATCAGAGCCTTGGCTCTCATGGAACTACCTGTCTCATGAGAAGAGATTAATGATAAACTAATAATAAATGGCATGTAAAGTAGTTGGATACTATGTTACATGTAGTGAAGAAGTCATGTGGGATGGGGAAGAGGGTGCTTCCTGGACCAGAGAAGACTCATCTCTGAGGGGACTTGATGCTGAATCGTGGGCTCAAGGAGGTGGAGAAGACACACAGTCCTGTTACCATCTCCAGTACGTGGTTTAGAAATCCTCCCCATTGGGACCATAGGAGATGGTTTGAGCCCATCCAGTGTAAAATCAGCTTCATCTTCAAGAAAGCCAATTGTTGCATAACAGTTTTCTGAGATAAACCTTCCAAGTTGGAGGACACAGGATACTAGAAGGAGGTAAGACAACAGGATGTTCTGAGGGAGGTGGGATGTTCTGTCCTCAGGGAAAATCATTAAACTGGAGGAGTAACAATTCATTAACTTCAGGAAGTCCCTGAGGCTGACAAGATTCACTGGACCTCTCCCTCCCCAAGCATATATAAGCTGAGATGAGCTGAGTGGCCCAGAGGGTGCTCAGATCAGCCAAGGTACCTGGAAGAAGCAGAGACAAGCTGAGCTGTCTGGAAGAGGCTCAGCCCAACTGAACTACCTGGAAAGGACACTCTCTGACCTGACAAGCTGCCCGCAGGCTGTGCAGTGAGCTCCAGGTTTCCAGCTTTCATGAGCTGTCAGTCATGCTAGGGTGGGCTCTGGTGGTGCAGCTGTCTTTGGGCCATTTCTGCTCCTGTGACTACCCACTCGCTCCCACCCCTTTAAGTAACTCCTGTAGGACTCATCGGTTCCCCAGGTTGGCCTCTGGTAGTTTCCATGCTTTGTGCTGTTGGTGATTTCTTTTCTGGGGTGAGTAGACATTTGTTCACATCTCCTGGGAACAGGGCCACGCAACACCGACCAAAGCCAGGGGAAGAACAAAGCATGTGGGCTGCTGTAAGCTGTGTAAAAGGGAACTGCTTGTCTATTCATATATGCAGACCTCTCTGGAAGGATACACTAGAAATTGATGGGTGTATTGTGAAGTGTGTGTTGGAGGGGCTGAGGTAAAACAGATTCACTTTTAAGTGTGTGTCTATTTTTACTTTTTGTTTTTTTTTTTTAAACCATGTGCTTATAATCACTTTACAGTGAAAAACTCAGTTTTAAAAGTCAGTTGTAAGTATGTACTTATTTAAAGTAAATGTCTGTACGCCATTTGGTAGCAAAAAATGAGAGGGCTATGGAGGATCTGCTAGGTGCCAATAAAATATGCCTAGTCCAATCAAAGACAGCCCGAGGCCAGCTCTGGCAGGCAGAACCCAGGCAGGGGAGTGAGTGACCCCCACATCCAGCCCCACGTGCAGACATAGTTTCATGGCCTTTTCTTCTTGCTGTACATGAAGGAGTTGCCTATCCCCCATGGCTGATATTCCAACTTAAATTGTGTTTCTTTGGCCTGAAAAATTACACCCCCAACCCTCACATGCGTGCTGATTTCCTGCTAATTATTTATGTGCAAGTCTGATTCTCATACAGAATTATATGCCCCTAGAATTCCCTGAGAGTCTCATGCCTTATGCAATGTCAGCAGTTTAGCAAGAGGAGAATGCATACAACAAAACAGGTTTATTCCTTCTAGATTATTTATCCCCTCCCTCCAAACCCATTCCAAGGCAGTAAGGATTTTGATGAAAATATCTCTCATTATATTTTATTATAGAAACCGCCAATAAGCTGTGGGATGCCTACTGATGGTTGCAGAATGTGTTGGAATCAATCTTTTCCCCCTGATTTATTGTGCCGCTCACTGCTGTTGCTGAAACTCTCAAAGCATGTTGTGTTTATTTTCTGTACGGTACTTCAGCCACCTGGAGTTCTTTCCTGTCCACACCAGAGGCAATCAAAGCTAAGAGTTTGCTGAATGGTCCAAATGGTTCAAGGTGCACTATGAAATGACCTCTGACTCTTAATCATATAAAATCACTTCCAGAGGGCTTATCCACACTTCATGTATTATTTTCTTGGGTGGAGTTTTCTAATTCCTATGTTGACAAAAAATTGAAAGCCAAAGCTGAGTAAGTAGATGGATCCTCTGACAGCAAGAAATGACACCACAGAATCATGACAATAAGCATAGAGACAAGATTCCAAGCGGCGCAATGTCGGGGAATGGGTTGGTAAGTGGGCAGCAGAGTGCCATGTGTTTTGAAGTCATATGACAATGGGTCTGTGATCGATTATTCTGAATATTCAGCATAAGCTGTGTTCCATAAGCGCTCTTTAAAGAAGGAAGGCAGGCAGCAGGTTTAGATTCTAAAATCATAAATAGTTAGCCAGGCAGTGGTGGCGCACACCTTTAATCCCAGCACTCGGGAGGCAGAGGGAGGTGGATCTCTGTGAGTTCGAGGCCAGCCTGGTCTACAAAGGGAGTTCCAGGACAGCCAGGGCTGTTACACAGAGAAACCCTGTCTCGAAAAACAAACAAACAAAAAGTTAAAAAATTATTTTCTGTGTGTGCATGTATGTGTGACCAAATGTGGGAGTCTGAGGTTGGCATCAGACATCTTCATATATCTTCTACTCAGGGTCTCCTACAAAACCTGAAGCTTGTTGAGTCCACTGGACTGTAAGGCCAATGGGCTTCAGGGATCTGCCCGTCCCTCTGTCCTGTCTCCAAGGCTGGGTTGCAGGCACGTGCTGCCGTGGCAAGTGGTGGGGATTTGAACTCAGACCCTCTTGCTCTTTGTGGAAGGCACTTTTATGACTGAGCCATCTCCCAAGCCCATAAATAGTTAAAAGTTTTAAATGCCATGGTGCTGTAGCTAGAGTTTTCCTGCCTGGCCCACGGTTAGGACAAATCAATCTCACCTGCCAGTCCCACAGCCGCTCAGACCCAACCAAGTAAACACAGAGACTTATATTGCTTACAAACTGTATGGCCATGGCAGGCTTCTTGCTAACTGTTCTTATATCTTAAATTAATCCATTTCTATAATCCTGTTCCTTGCCACATGGCTCGTGGCTTACCGGCATCTTTACAGGCTGCTTGTCCTGGCGGTGGCTGGCAGCGTCTGGCAGCGTCTCCTTCCACCTTCCTGCTCTTTTTATTCTCTGTTAGTCCCGCCTATACTTCCTGCCTAGCCACTGGCCAATCAGTGTTTTATTAGCAACACATTTGCCATACAGAACATCCCACAGCATGGTGCCAACAGTGTTTCCTTAACACAATAAAGAAGTTTGTCTAAACTAATAGCCGAAACTGTAGAAAACAGGAAAAGTAAATAGAGACGTTCTTCTGTATTTATTTTGTAAACTACTAGTGTGGTATGACTGACCGCCACAGCTTTTCTACTTCATATCCCTCCAGGCAAAAAGGCATAGAACTAGAGGAAAATATATACTGTTGAAAAAAACAAGACAAAAACCAAAGAAGAAACTCCCCAGTATTTTTAAGTGGTATAATTACCTTCCAGAAACTTGAAAGCATCAAGAGAAGTGTTAGTATTAATAAAAGAAGTCAGGGCTGGAGAGATGGCTCAGAGGTTGAGAGCACTGACTCCTCTTCCAGAAGACCTGGGTTCAATTCCCAGCACCCACATGGCGTTTCACAACTGTAACTCCAAGACCTGGCCCTCTCACACAGACATACATGCAGGGAAAACACCAATGCACATAAAATAAAAATAATAAACAAATAAAAGAGATCAGTAAGTTGGCAAACTACACAAATGCTTTGTATGCTATAATTTTTTATATACCAATAATAAGCCAGCTGGAAAAGTATTTAATACAAAAGATTGATCTCATTTTAATTGTCTTAATGTATAAAATACCCAAGGAAAAATGGAATTAAGACATAGGATAGATACTGAGAAAAACTACTGAGCATTTCCAAAAGCCACTAAAGGTTATTTGAATCAACAGAAATGTGTGTTATGTTCATGAAGAGAGCAGAATGTAGCTTGAGTGTGTGAGGCAAGTGCTGTATGCAGCCTGTAAAGGGGCTGGTCGTTAAATCACGAGACCCAAGTGCTAGCTAAATACTTACTGGGTGTGTAGGCTTGGTCAAGTTACTAAACGATGGTCTCAATCTTCTCATCCATAAAATGGAGGTGGTAATGACATCTACCTCATACAATCACTGCAAGTCTGTACTTGTGGAGCACTGAGAACAGTACCTGCAGTGGGGAAATGGCTCAGTATATGTTAGCTGTTATTTTTATATCAATTCCTCTAAATTAATGATTTCAGTTTATGGGAATATGCAGGAAAATTCTAAAAGGATTTGGGAGAAACTTTGCTGAGGTTATCTACTCTTTTAACAAGTTGGTAAGAATAGTCAAGAAAATTTTGAGAGATGCAGGGCTGGAAAGATGGTTCAGTGGTTAAGATCGCTCTTGAAAAGGGACCTGGCTGGGCGTTGGTGGCACACGCCTTTAATCCCAGCACTCGGGAGGCAGAGGCAGGTGGATCTCTGTGAGTTCGAGGCCAGCCTGGGCTACCAAGTGAGCTCCAGGAAAGGTGCAAAGCTACACAGAGAAACCCTGTCTCAACCCCCCCCCCCAAAAAAAGAAAAAGGACCTGAGTTGGGCTCCCAGAACCCACACTGGGAGCTCACAATTGTCTGTAACTCCAGCTCCATGGAGACCCAACATCTCTGGCTTCTGCTGGCACTGGCATTCACATGCACATACTCACACACAGACCCACAGACATGCGCATAGTCAGAAAGGAAGTCTTTAACATAAAGTCCAGAATGAGAGATGCAGGGCATTTGTGTGCAGCTGCTTATGTGTAGTCCAAGATGCAGGGATGTAGCTAGAGTTTCCCTGCCTGGCCCACAGTCAGGACAAATCTCTGTCACCCGCCAGTCCCACAGCCGCTCAGACCCAACCAAGTAAACACAGAGACTTATATTGCTTACAAACTGTATGGCCGTGGCAGGCTTCTTGCTAACTGTTCTTATATCTTAAATTAATCCATTTCTATAAATCTATACCTTGCCACATGGCTTGTGGCTTACCGGCATCTTCACATGCTGCTTGTCATGGTGGCGGCTGGCAGTGTCTCCCCAGCCTTCCACTTCCCAGAATTCTCTCCTCCTTGTCCCGCCTATACTTCTTCCTGCCTGACCACTGGCCAATCAGTGTTTTATTCATTGACCAATAAGCAACATGTTTGACATACAGACCATCCCACAGCAT
>CABHPR010149681.1:24701-41885 GCA_902168415.1 Peromyscus melanophrys
TTATTCATTGACCAATAAGCAACATGTTTGACATACAGACCATCCCACAGCACTGGGGCATCTGTGTGCAGCTGCTTATGTGTAGTCCGAGATGCAGGGCATCTGTGTGCAGCTGCTTATGTGTAGTCCGAGGTCTTGCTAACCACAGGGTGGTGGTTTTGATATGAGAACTGAAAAACTGACATAAGAGAGTGAAACTTAAGACTAGATCTAACTGGACAAAGGGGACAGTGTATTGTTCCCATTTCACAGCAATTGGCGACAGTCACTTAGTAAACACACCAGACAATTCATTCATTGCTGAAAAAAGTTTTCATTATATCTGTGCTTATCAAGTTGTGTCCAAAGGCTTTACAGCCTCTAGGGAGGGTACTTATAAACTCCCCAAGCTCCCGTTAGGGTATGGGGTGGAGGGTACACAGTTGCCATTAGAGTGTGGGAACTGTTGCTAAATAGGATCCATCCAAATATATTCCAGATGGGTGAGAGGGTGAACGTCAGAACTGCTCTCCTGAAGCCTGAAGATAGTGTGAGGGTGTGTTTATACACTTCTCTTTATTACTTTTATAGTTAAAAATAATAACAAAAAGGTCAAAGGACACGAACAATCCAACCACAAAAGAAAACGTAAAAGGGGAAAATGCCAAGCTTCACTAAAGTTAAAAAATTCACAGTCAAACAATGTATCCTTTTTCAGAATTCATGAGGAAAAGCTTTAAGTATTTTAGGGTCCAGGCATGTGGAGACACAGTGAAATGGCCACTTTGATATTCAGGTGTTGAGTGGGCATCCTGGACCAGTTTTCTAAACTGCTTTTTAGTAAGAATCTGAAAACTAGCCACAGTGAGGGCCAAACAATTGAACTTGTACGACTTTAGTCTGAGGCAGAGTCATGGATCCACACATAGGCTCAGATAGTTAGGTATTCATTGTTGCATTATTTTAATATGAAAAGATTGGAAACAGATGAAGTTTCCAACAATGTGGTAAGAGTTAGCTACGTCATGGCCCATTCACATGATGGATAGTCTTGTCATTTGCAGTCATGTTTCTGAAGAATCCTTTCAGCAGATGACATGAGAGAATGCTCACTATGTACTAACTGGAAAAACGCACGATACAAGCTACAGATAGCAGGATTCATTTTTTTAAATAAAAAATAATCAGAGACAGAAACAGTGGTGGAAAGAAGCAAAGAAGTGCTAGCAGCATGGGAGCGGAGCATGTGTCCGGGTGGCTGGCTTGGGTGATTCTCATACGCTCCTTTTCAGGTTTTCTGATTGCACAATGTACATATATTTGTAATGAGAAAAATACTAGAAGACAATGAAAAGATGAGGCTGGGCAAGAGATTTTTGACATGAGTTTTACTAAAAGGTGATTATAATGGGAGAGACAGCAGTCTTGGACTTGATCCGTGGCTCAGTGAAGCAGAAACAGAATTAGGTTGTGTGACTGTCCAGGAGCCGTGAGGACAGACGGAAGGCTGAGGGGGAGGAGGGAGCATGGAGGATAGGGAGCACCAGAGCCTCTCAGACACTAGAACCCTCTTGAGTCACCCTGCACCGAAGGTTCCTTGGACCCAGCACAAAGACATGTATCCAAGGTGCCTGCAGCATCGTATTAGCTGCCTATCCACATGTTGCCGTGGCAACAATGTGTGGTGAATGGACAGCCCTTTTTGGCTCCATTGCTTTGAAAGGCAAAAGCCTTTTAGCATCAGGAGCTTGCTCTTGGGAAGTCCTGGAGTTGTTTAATTCAGTTTCCTGACTAAGATTTCTCACCTCTTCCTTCCCAGAATTCTACCTCAGGCTCAGATCTTGGATGTCCATTGGTCTAGAATAGCTGGTAGGTCAGCTGAAGCCTGCTGCTTCTCTGTTAGCATGGTGCTTATCGCCTGGGGGTGGGGTGTCAGTCACTCTGAAAGAAAAATTGTGTCTACCTGAGGACACTAGCATGGTTGTGGAAGGCTAGTCTTGGGGTTGGAAAAGCAGTAGGCTACTCAAGGATCTAGAAGCTGCTGTGGGCTGTCTGAAACTGTGGGCATTTCAAAAGACCTGGCTGCATTCAGTCTGTACAAAGCCACTGCATGGTAGCCCCAGTTTGCTCTGCCAACCTCTCGATGCTGGGGGTTGAAATGTCAACATTGTACTCTTCTGGATCAGGGACCATGCACAGTGGTCACAGCTCTCAGGATGACTCATGGACCCTGCCCAGCGGCTCCTAAAGGCCCAGCCAAGGAAATTGCTTCAGCAGGCTGGGCCTCAGGCCCTCTTTCTAGAAACAGGTTTCATTTGGTTATAACTACCTTGAGGGACTATATGAGGCTTAAGTCAGAGTTCTCATCCCTGTAAGATTCAGAGGAAGCACCCATAGTTAGAATTACTATGATCTTTTTTTTTTCTTCCTCAGCCTCGGCAAAGCTTATCCACGCTCAATGCCAAGTGTCAGGTGCTGTACAAAGTGTGCCCAGCACTTGTGCAACAGGACTTCTGGGAAGGCACAATGTCATCATGACCATTAGGGATGCTTCAGTTGTTGCTGTGGCTTCTGCCCCAGGGATTCCATGAGGGGTGGTAGGTTTCCCAGCCCACCCTCAGCAGAGCCTGCAGCTCTCGGGCATTCATGAAAGGACTCCCTGTACCAATTCTCCACTGTAGGGGTGCCCTGAGGATGGAGGCAGTGGGTGTGAGCCTCCACTGGGGTGGGTGTGGTTATTCCCTGAAATGAGCACAAAGCCTGGCTTTAACCTACTGCCTTGCCTTCCAGCATTTGTAAACTTTGCTCACAGAAATTTCCTTGGCTGGGCCTTTAGGAGCCGCTGGGCAGGGTCCATGAGTCATCCTGAGAGCTGTGACCACTGTGCGTGGTCCCTGATTCGGAAGAGGACAATGTTGACATTTCAACCCCCAGCATCAAGAGGTCAGCAGAGCAAACTGGGGCTACCGTGCAGTGGCTTTGTGCAGACTGAATGCAGCCAGGTCTTTTGAAATGCCCACGGTTTCCACAGACTTAGATTAGTGGAGATCAAGAACATGGAGTACATTGAAAGAAGGACACTAATTGAAGAAAAATGTGTAGTAAGTGACAGCTCAGTGATGCTTATGTGGTGGAGCACACAGTGGCAGTGGTGTGGCAGGGACCACTCAGGAAATGCGATTCTGTGCCCACCTTCTTGGTAAAGTGAATATTTCCTTGATTTTTCCCATGAGGTTTCTGAAATGCCTGGTTGCAAGGTAGAGGAGCCCTTATATTGGTCCAAATCTGGATGGGGCCAGATCACATTTTTCTAATTTTGTGCTTTTTTTTTGAAGCTTGTTTGATTGTGTGTGTGGAGAAGATGGTGAATATTTTTTCTTGGCCAATGATAGAGAAACTGTCTTCCTTTTTATGCCTGTGGCCAACAGATCAAATGTGAATTGTTCATCCAGATCAGGTGGCTTAGCTCTGACAAAGTGGGGTGGCGGCTTTTTGTGTGAGGTAAGTGTGCCCTGCTCTGGCCCACAATGCACCTTGGGATGTTGTCTGTGGGGTTAGCAGGATGAGCCACATGCTCAGAGCTTTTCACTCCCATGTTCATGACCAGGGCTACAGCAGACATGGAGATTGGGGTTGGGGGGACTTAGCCTAGTTAGGGCAACTTTAGGGTCTGAGTGAGTGTGAGCCCAGGAAAGGACTCAGAAGTGAGAACAGACAAAGCTCTTGAAGGCAGGATTTCTCCAGGGAGAAGAGCCACACAGGAGGACAGAAAAAGGCCAAGGCAAGCACACTGGGGCAGCACAATGTGTGAGCAAGAGCATCCCTGGGAGTTGGGGGAGGGGAGACAGCAGCGTATAATGCTAGTAAGGTTCTTGGATCCAGACCCAGGAGGCCTCAGCTCCCTGTTGAGAGGTGAACTTGTTCACAGGCTCTGATGGGCAAGATCCTCCTCATCCACCTTCCCGTCACTGCTGTTGCCAAAGTGTTCTCAGGGCCCCTAGGTACCCTGAGAGGCTCTCTGAGCCATGAGACACAGACATATTCTAAAGTCTCATTTTCCTGTCCCCAGGAAGAACAGAGGAAAGAAAGTGACCAATGGCAGGAGGGGGGGGGGACTAGCTTGTGGGAAACCCCATCCCCATTTCTGCCTGTGCTAATTGTAACATTTGCCAAACAGAGGATCCCTGGGGTCACAGGATGAGGGGCAGGGACAGGCTGACCATAGAAGTACATCAGCACCCTGTGAGCAAGATGCTGCCCAGAAACCAAGGATGGCTTCCTCCACAAGCTGCACGGCCACCACTGGCCTTTGGGTTCCCAGTTACCATATCTCCTGTGGTTTTGGACTACCCGTGAGTTAGCCATAAGCCCATGACCTGCCCCGTACTCGAGGATGACTCTCAACACAGAAAGTCTCCACATTTCAAGAAGAAAGTGGGCTAGCTACTTTGGGGTGGTGTGGTTGAGACTTCAAGCCAAGCACCTGGGCCTGCCTGCTCTCACCAGCCCGCGCCTGTCTTCTGTGGGAGCTTGAGCAAAGTGGATGGCAGTGAGTTTAACAGGTCAGTTCCCAAGGGGGACGCTCAGATCCACAAAGGTTCTTAAGCACTCAGCTGTCACTCTGCAGTGCAGGACTTCCTCCAGGTCATCCTGTAAATGTCCACAGGCATGTGAGCTCTGCTTAAGTGTCTACCCTGTATTTCCAGCATGACTGACACTGACTTCTAGGTCCTGGTGAGCAGTGGCATGTTAATGTTAGAACATTGGGCTCTCAAGCCAGCAAGGCTTGGCCTATCAAGGCGGGAAATGAATCAGTATTATGAATGTGTGTGTGTGTGTGTGTGTGTGTGTGTGTGTGTGTGTGTGTGTTCTTGTAGAGCAAGCTTCCAGATTCTACCTTCTCATGCACCATACTATCTGGGTACTTTCATTGGAATGAGTTAGAGTAGTACCCAGATTTGTGCATTAAGTCTATGCATCCTGAGAGACCAGACTGACCATAGGAGCCTGGGAGTTGACTTTATGTTTGTGGTGGGATAAAGGAGCTGCCACTCTAGTTGTTCTGGATCTGCTGCCAGGCCTGGGCACATCCCCTTACTGCTCTGCCCTCAGTTTCCTGTTGGCCTGCTAGTGCTCTCTGATCATTCAGACCTTGCTGATCACCCTCTCACAACGGACACACACAGATTGCCCTGGCCCTGTCTAGCTTGGCACTGAGGTGTGAGGAGCTCAGAAGGGAGACTGGCTGTAGGCCAAGGAGAATCCTGGACCTCAGTAGAGGGCTCTTATTGAGTTAAGGTAGCTCAAGGCAGCCTAGAGACACAGCACCAGGGTAAGTGGAGTTGAGCAGATTTACACCTGTCACCGGGTGATAGGCCCTGTGACAGTCATTAGAGGGACAGTTTCGGAAGATGACAGGAAGGCGGCTGTAGGTACTGGACAAATGCCAGGGAGGCCCCTTTCCTCTTCCCTCCCATGTCTTCCCTCTCTTCCTCTCACTTTGGAGGGATGTCAGAGGCATCATGACCAAGATGGAGGATGGGATTTCAAGTGTATTGTGGATTTAATAATGGAGATTTGTGGGATTTCATCTTGCATGCCTCAGTCCCCCGAGGCCACCCAAATCCAGATGAGCACATGTGTGAAGACAACGATATATGTCCACCTCACAGGGGCCAGGAGGCTGCAGCTGGGGCTAGGTTAATTATGCTGTGGTCTCTCTGCGTCAGGACCTCAAGATTAGAACAAACCTTCAACCCTGACTTCTAAGGGAAACGTTCTGCACTTCCAGTTTTGTTTGGGTGATGGAATCATTCTGTAGAACATGAAGGCCGCAGTGACCTCAGGGGTACCTAAGGCCAGAGTCCCTGACATTAGAAGAGATTTGAGGCAGCCTAGCTTCAAGAAAGAAAAAAAAAAAACCATTCTGGATTGGATAGAAAAGCAAAAACCTTCTGGGTTGGGTAGTCAGCCAAACACCTGGCTTGGACTCTGAATGCAGAGGACAGGCACAGAATGCCAAGAGATCAGCACCTGTGGTCAAGCTGTTGCCTTAGGCAATGTGGGCTCTCAAAGACAGGATTCTATGGGGTCCCACTTCCCTGTCTACCTCTTGAGGGATAACCAGGGGGAGAGTGGGTAGGGTGTTGTCAGTGTTGTGAAAGTCTGGGATTTGGGAGTCACAAAAGACCTGCCTGGCTTCTCTCCCAAGAGACATTGAGGGTGGGGTGGAGAAGAAGGGAAAAGAGGGAAGGGATGGGAGCCAGCACAGGACATGTCACCCAGTGCAGGACATGTCATCCAGAGCAGGACATGTCACCCAGTGCAGGACATGTCATCCAGAGCAGGACATGCCATCCAGAGCAGGACATGTCATCCAGAGCAGGACATGTCATCCAGAGCAGGACATGTCATCCAGTGCAGAACATGTCATCATTCAGAGCAGGACATGTCATCCAGAGCAGGACATGTCATCCATTGCAGGCCATGTTATCCAGCAGACTAGCTTCATGGGTGATGCATTGGCTTGAGAACTCCTGAGGACAGGAGAAATAGGTCCTGAGTTGTCACACCAGGCTAAGGAAGCTGGGACATTGAACCTCAACTCCCAATCATAATAGGTTCAGCTTTTAACTGTCTGGCCTTCTGGGCTTCTCTGTCATGAGCTGGGCAGGCCCCACTAGTCCAGGAAAACTGTAAAGAGTTTTTGGAACTTGCAGTGGGAAGTTATATGGTGATGTAAGAATGGTCTAGGGGGACTAGGCAAGGTGCCACCAGTGATGGGTTCCAAGGGACTCAGGATCTGATTGGTTTACCCACATGAACGAACTTTCTGGGAGTGGGTAATGCTCTTCACTTCTACCAGGAAGATTTGTCCATTCTGAAGGCAGGGAAGGAGCATGCCCACTCCAAGGAACAGATGATTCAGTAGAATATTGCGGGTTGCTGGGGTTGAGGGTAGGTTCTCTTTTCATGGTTAGTCTGTTGATACCAGAAGGTATTCTGGAGCCCAGCCAGTTCCTGCAGATACACAGGCTTGCCTGGCTCATGAGGAAAACCCTGGAGGAAAATCCCACAGTGAGGCTCATTCTCAAGGATGATAAAACCCAGTGTGGGAAGCCTGGGCAGAGCCTTGAGCATTCAGAGCTCAGGACACAAGATGGAATCCATGATGGCTTAAATGAGAGATGGATGTCCCTCATAGGCTCCTGGATTTTGAACACTTGGTCCCTGGTTGGTGATGGCGTGTGATGGAGGTTTAGGAGGTGTGGCGTTGCTGGAGGAAGTACATCACTGGGGGCGGGCTGTGGTGCTTTTAGTCTTCCCCACACTTCTTCAGTTCACGCTCTGTTCTTCATGCTTGTGGTTGAGGGGTGAGCTCTCAGCTCCCTGTGCCTGCTGCATGCTTGCTGCTTGCTGCATGCTTCCCCACCACAATGGACTCTCATCCCTCTGGAACCGTAAGCCCAAACAAACTCTTCCACAATTGCTGTTGGCTGTGGTGTTTTATCACAGCGACAGAACAGTGACTAATACAGAGCCAGCTAGTGGAGTCTCAGAAGTTCTCTGCCCTCTGGGCCTGCAGGTGAAAGAGTAAGAGGGGACCAGGAAGGGAGGACTGAGCAACATTTAATCGACTAGCAAGCTTGGTCCTGGCTGGGCCTGGCCTGAAGGTGGCAGCACCATCTCTGTGCTGTTGGAATCTACCCACAAAAGACCAGATAGAAGGCTTGTGACTTGAGGGCTAAGTGCCTTTAGCTCCCAGTATTGGCCCTGGACTTCCTGCATGAAGCCTTGAGTTAAAGCCTTGGCCATTTTTTCTTTTGCTGTCTATGATGTGACCAAATGGTCTGCTGTACTGAGCATGGGGTTCTCTATGACTTGGGGCCATGGATTATTTAGGAAGATATGGCAAATGAATGGGGAAGCAGACTTCAAGTGAAGCTTCCCCACTCAAGGCTCTGGCTGCCTCTTGTGGGGTCCCCTTCAATGGGAGCATGGGTTTTCTGGGAGGGGAGCTAGGAGTACCCAGGATACACTGTGACTTTCTCGCTTAAGATGTGGAGGTGCAGCCATGCTCCAGACACGTTCTCGCCCTGTATTGTTTTGTAACCTCCATCTCCACACGGCTCCTATCTGTTTGGCAGTCCAAGAACGGCTCTTTGTGACTGGTGCTGTAATGGTTCTTACTTTAGAAAGATTTCAGGCCGACTTACTGCTCTGGGAGGCCAAATTCAAAGCTGAAGGCTCCACGGTAACCCAGCAAATGCCTAATTTTCCAGAACGAATCTGTCCTGCTTGCCTTGTCCTCTTTCCTCTCCTCGGATCAGCACAACTGTCAGAGTGGTTCTTGTGTTGTGTAAGACAACAACTGTAATCGCAGATGAATGGAGCGGGCTGCCCTGGGGAGGAGATGTCTCTAGGGTGAGTCATCTAAAGCACTGTGCTGTGACGAAGCTTTCAGTTAGCTCTGTAGGAAGGGCAGCCATGTGAGAGCTTCTCAATCCATTGCTCCATGTGAAGTTCACCGGGCAGAGCACTGTGTGTGTGGTATTTTTGTTCTTTATCCAAACGCTGACAGGCAAAGGGACACATTCAGCATCAAACTGAGTCAGGGAGAGGCTCTGAGACATGCCAGTTGTGTCTTTGCTGGAGACTAGGGCCCTTGTGTGGTGCCTCATCAGGTCTCTTACCTGCATGACTGCCAAGGTTAGGATGAAGAGGTGTGTTAGACCTCAGTGACATCTCATGAAGCTTGGTGGTTGTTTTCAGCAACCACTGGAGGCCTGGACCATGGTCACACCATAGTTAGCAGGTGATCAGGTCAGAAAGCCTTGTCTGCTATTCTGAAGTGCATGGGCTTTATCTGGAGGGCCATGGGAGCACTCGAGCTTTCCTGCAGGACTGAGGAAGGACATGTGACATCTAAAGAAGAGTGACCTGGGCATCCATTTGGAGAATGGGCTGCTCTACGGAGAAACTGCAGATAGAGACCTGTTAGGGAAGCAGCCATGTTCCCCAGGTGAAGTCGTGGTCCCTGAACTGAGAGAGGGGAAGACGGAATGCTAGAGAGACACATTCAAGGACAACTAAGATGTAAAACTTCAGAGGGCTTCTTGGTGTGTGTGTTGGGGTGTGTGTATGTTGGTGTGTGTGTGTGTGTGTGTGTGTGTGTGTGTGTGTATTAAGGTATGTGTGTGGGGATTGACTGAAAGGTCATATCAGGATGGGAGCACAAAGTTAAAGCTGACTTGAGCTTCTCTCCTTGGGGACATGCCACTGAACACCAGGGTCTCCAAACCACAACAGAAACATGGTGAAAAACAGAGGGAACGGCCTGAACAGAAGGGTGGAAGAAAATTCAAACCAATATTCTGAACTCTTTAAAAAATCATCATTTCCCAGATAATGTCATTATACTAATTTGAAAGGGAGCGAGCCAACTCCGTTTCTATTTGCGGTTGCCAGCCCCACAAATGCTAATGGTCTTGGATTACAAAGCTTCCATGGTGGCTCTCACAGTCAATAGGATTGGAGGGTGAGGAGGGGCTGGCGAGGAGGTATTGATAGGCTGTGTGTGTACCTCCTCGTGTGTCTCTGCCTTCAATAGCATCTATTTTGAGCTGAGTTCTTTCTGAAACCCTGGCAGGGTGAGGGAAATGAGCATTCTTCCGGCTCCTAGGGCTGGCTGTCAGAGTTCGTGAGATGATCTGTTGTGACAAAAGGCGATGGCTTCAGGTCATGTGGGAGGACTGCAGACCTCAGATGGGTAATTACCTCTGTGGTTTCATGGTGCTTCTGGAGGGGGAGGCTACGGATGGAGAGTATTTTTACAGGTTTCTTGTAAGTGGGTTATGCAGTCTAATCACAGGCAACCCCCCATGAGAAAGATTCCTGGGGCTGTAAGACTTTGAGGCACAGTGAAACTTTTCACAGATGCTGCCAAGGACCAAGTTGTGCCCCACCTCCAAATGCTTATGTTGAAAACTCGGCCCCTAGTGTGGCTGTATCTGGGCTTTGGGGAGATAATTAGGGTTAAAGATACCAGATGAGTAGAGTCCTGATTCACTAGGACTGGCTGCCTTTAATGTTCTGTCCCCATGTCTCTCTACCCCCACTCCATGTGCACATGCTAAGGAAAGCCATGGGAACACGTCCTAAGATGGCCATCTAGAAGGGGGAAGAAGCCTCTCTAGGATGGTGCCAGCTTTCTGATCTTGGACCTCCAGTCTCTGTTACTTTGAGAAAATAAATGTCTGTGATGCTTGGTTAAGGCAGCCTGTGCTGACTAAGACAGATAAGTATATGTAAGGATAATAGAATGAGAGTATTTGATTTGAACAAACAAATCTGCTCCCATGGAGCCAAGCTTGGAATCAATTACAAAAACCAAGTATTCTGGATTTAGAGTTTTTATCTAAGAAGATTAAAGGAGAGAAGAGAGATTATCTTGTTCTGCAGTAGTGAAGTAGCGGATACTTTCATTGTTCAGTTTTAGGATCTACACTAACACTGTAAGCTGTACAAGGAACTAAAAATGTAATTTATATTTTAGGTTGCAAAGTGCCTGCCATATTCCCTGCATGACTTAGTCTCTCAGTGATGGGGAAAATATTTCCTTCCCAGAGTTTGAGGTTTTTTTTGAGCCCAAGTTAGAATAGGGGAAAGCCAGGTGCCTTCTGCAGCTCCCATGATTCTGTTGGGCACCTTGCTGCTGGCTCTACCCTTCCACAGCCCATGATCTTCACTAACAAGATGATGGAGGGACCAACCCTAGCATCGGCTGAGTAATGACAGTGTTGTTTGTGCTTGGCCCATGGGTCATGCGTCTTCCTCATTGGGGCTGTGACTGCTACTCTGTTAACCTCGGGCCTGAGGGGTAACAATGCTAACATGGAATCCCTTGTGCAACCCAGTGACTGCCAAAGGTGAAGAACAGAACGTCTTCTGGAATCGCCTAGGCAATGTGTGTTAATAAAGGTGGGACACGGATCCCATCAGAGAAGTTTCCTTGTGCAGTGGACAGTGGTTAAGACAGAAGCTCACAGCTCATCAAAGTGCAGAGACTGTCAGTAAAGTGCTCAGCCACCAATGGGACTATCAACCCCCCCAGGGCTGGGGGACTGTGATGGAAGAGAGAGTAGACAGGCTATAAGAACCAGAGGTTGGGCAGGACCATAGAGAACTGGTGTCTTCTGGACATGGCAGACCGCTATATTCATAAGCTCACAGTAACTATCTCACAAGACCAAGCCAAGCAACATTCTAGCATGGAGGGGGAAGGTTCTCATTAGCTTCCACCCCTAACTGAGGAGCTATGGATAGCTGATTGCTTCTTGGGAAGGGAGAGTGAGTCTTGTTTAGGGATGTGGCCTCTGGTAGGTTGATGGTACCGTGCTCCAGTAGGTGGCCCTACACCTGCAATTCTCCTAGGAACATAAATTGGACTTGATAGTTACTTTTTAAAAAATTATTTTTATTTTATGTGTATTGATATTTTGCCTGCATTTATGTCTGTATGAGGGTGTCAAATCACTTGGAGCTGGATTACAGACAGTTGTGAGCTGCCATGTGAATGCTGGGAATTGAACCTGTGTCTTCTGGAAGAGCAGCCAGTGCGCTTAACCACTGAGCATCTCTCCAGCCCCAATAGTTATTTAGTTTTTTTTTTAAAGGTGATATGAAGTTGGGGGATGTAAAGAAGATATATGTGGATTTGGAGGAGTTGGGGGCTAGAGGTGAGAATGAATGATCCAAATACATTATATAAAACTCCCAAAGAATTAATAAAATATTATATTTAAAAAAGGTATGTGTGTAAAGCCTCTTCTAGAGCTGAGCTGGATCCAGTGAATGAGATCTTGGCCAATGACCAACTGTCATGATTTCATGGGACCCCTGTGACATGTGTAACTCAAGAACATTGAGCTAGACTCCATGGAAGGACCCAGGACCAAACAGAAGATTGTGGTCCTTGATGTCATAGAACTCATGTTCTCCCTGAAGAAACAAGACAAACCCAAGTAGAGGGCCAGGCTGGTCTGACTTGCACTGTGGAGCTTTTGAGAAAGGAAAGGGTGATTCAAGTGTTGGTGGTATCCTGGGTTGGAGATTTATTTGGCATCTGAGTTTGAAGTCTCTTGGAGAAAATGAACATTTTTAGAATCTCCAAAGGGATTGCCATCTGTGCTCTCCAATGCTCTTCTCATTGCTAGCTCACTCAACAAATGCTTTTTGAGTGTTTTTGTATGGCAGGCCTGGGTCTTGCACCTTGAAAAATAAGTAGCCAAAACTTCATGGTGGGAGTCAAGAAAACTAAAGGCAGATGAGTTCCTTACTCATGGGAAGATGCCAAGGGTCACCTAGGTAGTGAAGGCCACTGCCGTCACAGCCTTCTTTGGTAACAGCTGCTAATTGCCTCCTCCTGTGTCTCTCCTGACTCCAGTGCCTACCCTTCTATCCCAGTGGCCCCATGGACATCTGTTCCCTGTGGGGACTGGATGCCAGGAGCTGGCATAGGAGAACACCTTCAGTTTCTGGAACTTTTCACTCTAGCTGGTGTAGGAGCAGAGCATCCAGGCTGTTCCCTCCCTGTGGGGAGCTTGTGGGAAGCTCTCATTCTATGATCAGAACCTAATTCCAAGAAGGCTGTCAACCCAGGCTCTGAGCTGAATAGCCAGCCAGCTTCTGAAGCTGTGTGTATGGAGCTGGGGGTCAATAACTTGAGCTGGTGGGAATGGCAGCGTTAGTGTCAGAGAGTCTGACCTCCAGCTAATTCCATCGTGGAGTTTCAGGGGTGAGGTGTCCACCCTGTGAAGGTGCTGGTGTCGAAAAGGAAGAGCACAGGTTATTGGAGGGGCTTAAAGGGCCTCCTTGACAGGCAGAGTTGCAGTGCAGGGTCTCATGTGCAGACTGTTTTTATGCCAGCTACTTAATCTTTAATTGGTGGCATGTTGACAAATATTGAATGACTGGCTCTCTGGAGGAAAGAGAAGAGTTCTGTTTGTGTTTTGCCAGTTGACTGATTTCAAGCTATCAGTGTTTCCAAATGAGGATGGGAAGAGACACTCAAGAACACAAATTCATCCATCCATTAGCAAGTATTTTAGAAAATTATATCAAACCTGAGTCTGTCATTCTTTTCTATTCTGCTGAACTTTTGAAAGTTTCCAACGGCCATTTCGAGTTCCTCTATCTGTGGATGTTTAAGGGACACAAGAGGACTTTAAGACCAAGGGTGAACAATTCTAGTACAAAAACAACAATAACTTGTTTTGTTTTTGCTTTTCATTTTATGTATTGTGAGTGTTTTGCCTGCATGCATGTCTGTGCATCACTTGCATGCCTGGTGTGCACAGAAGCCAGGAGAGGGAATTGGATTCTTGGAACAGGAGTTACAGATGGTTGTGAGATGCCATGTGGGTGCTGGGAATTGAATCCTGCTTCTCTGGAACATCAGCCAGTGCTCTTTGCTGCTGAGCCCTCTCTCCATCCCCACGAGAACGCGTTCGACCATTTTGGATAGTGATATTCTATTCACCGATAGTTCAGTCACTTCCGGATCACTCCATCAGCACATTGTGTTTCTAGTGTCCTCCAACAAGCACACGAGGCTCTGCTTTGTGGAAACCCTGGACTGGGTACTGGGATGAACAGAATGAGGCAGTCTTCAGCTCCTAGGGGGCTTCATTTAGGAAGGGAGAGACACACTGGCCAATGACCCAAGCGCCTTGTTTTGTGGCAGAGACTGCTTTGACATTTCTGTGGAAAGGTCACTTCTGACTAGGTGGTCAGAGAGGACATGAAATTTTAATCCGTGGTGACAGATCAGCTGTAAATTGTTGCCACGATCATAGATTTCTGTCTCCAGTGTTCACAGTACGGAAATGGACCGGTTAACCTGACTGACTTCTCGGAACAGAAACCAAATGCCCAGTGGAGTTCTGGGCAGCTTCTGTCATACACGTCTGCAGGAATCAGCCCACGTGTCAGTGACAGCTTGGAGAGTCACCAGTGCCACCATGAATTCCATCAATAGCTCAGCATGTAGAGGGGATGAGACCCAAAGCTCTCACCCTAGAACCATCCTCCAAAGCAACTGCACACACAGAGTAGCCGAGGCTTCAGATGATGGCTCTTCTCCAATTTCCAATGCCTGTTACCCCTGAGGTTGAGCAATACCATGTCAACACACAGAAAAACACATGTGCTGTGGCTTGCCAATCCAGGTCGTGTGGGAGAGCTCCTGCTGGAGTGCGGGCCGCTTCCCATGGGCCAACAAAAGGAGGTCAGACTCTGTTCTGCCTTAGTACTGAGGGAAGAGAGAGTGTCTGTTAGGAGTAGAGTTGGAGCAAAAAACTTTAAAAATGAGTTTCTCAGGGCTGGGGAGATGGCTCAGCAGTTAAGATCACTTACTCCTCTTGCAGAGGACCAGGGTTTGGTTCCCAGCACCCACACGGCAGCTCACAACTGCCTGTAACTCCAGGACCTGAGCACTGAGAGCATTGCATGCGCGTAGTGGATAGACGTGTGCAGCCATAACACTCCCATGCACAGAATAAAAATAAATGAACCTAAAAACACAAAGACAAACCAAAAACCAACAACCCAATTTCTATTCAACTCATGGCACACGTGCTGATTGGCATTTTGTTTAGTAATCATTTGGATTTGCAGCTGGTACAAGATGAGCTAAACTAGTCCCACCCAGATGACTCTGTGGGTAAGAGTACTTGACGGGGAAGTAGGAGGTCAGCACCCACATAAAATGCTGAGTGTGCCCACTCACGTGCCTGTAACTCCAGCACTGTGGGGAGCAGAGACAAGCGGATCTCTGGAACTCCCTGGTCATCTGGCCTCCAGGTTCAGTGAGAGGCCTAGTCTCTAAGCAATAAGGGAAACCACAGAGCAGGACACCTGAAATTACTGGCGTTTCGTGGTTGCTGGCAGCCATGGAGCCAATGATGTCACCATGTGTATTTGTGAAAACTCGTTCTCAGCTGTGTATTTTGTCACTTCAGTTATGAGGTTTGTGCATTTTGAGCATGCCTGGTAAGTGTAATTGTTATTTTTAATGCATTTTAAATTATACAATATACAAGGACCAGAAGTATGCAAGGGTAGTGTCAGTGAAGCAAATAGTTGTCTTTGGATACATGAACAAAATCCTGTATTTTCTTACAAAACTATCAAGTATTTTATAGAAAATGCTATTCACACTTTAGTGAAAAAATAAGTCAAACCATGGAAATGCTGTTTAAAAGTAGGCTAGTGGTGGCTCGGGGGAGGCCGGGGCTCTTCATTTTTGAGCAGCTCTTAGGTGAGGCCAGGCCTGGAGATCGTCAATTATTGTGAACACGCTGGGGTAACTGGACTTCACAAGACCTGAATACAGAGGTTTGCTGGACGTGAATGAAGCTGTGTCATCTTGCTTTAGGGCTGTGACTGATTTCAGATGTCTCAGTGGCTACTACTGTCAGAGCCTCATTTAACTGAGATGCCCACTGTGACAAATCTTCCACTCAAATGGCCTTGGATTTAAAAACATACAGCCTGCCCACATTATTCACTTTATATAGGCTCCAGATCCTTGTCTCAACTCTCTGTAAGTACCTGATGGGATTCCTCTGCGTCTTGTTCAGGAAGCCAAAGTATGTGTTCTCAAAAATACAAAACACACTCGTTCAGATTTGTATGTTACCCTCCTCACAACCTTTTATCTTCTTTTTTTCAGCTTCCATGAAAATTTATTCTTTATTTATTCATCTATTTATTTTATATCTCGGCTGCAGCCTCCCCACCACCACCCCCAGTCTCTCCCCCACATCCCCACCCTTCTTTGTCTCCATCCAGGAAAGGGCAGGTCTCCTATGAGTATCAAAAAGACATGGCATATCAACTTTCAGTAAGACTAAGCACCTCCCCATGTATTAAGACTGGGCAAGGTGACCTAGTATGAGGAGTAGGGTCCCAAAAGCCAGTAAAAGAGTTGGAGACAGCCCCTGTCCCCACTATTAGGTGTCCCATAAGAGGACTAAGCTACACAACTGTAACATATATGCAGAGGGCCTAGGTCAGTCCTATGCAGGCTCCCTGGTTGTCTGTTCAGTCTCTGCGAGCCCCTATGAACCCAGGTTAGTTGATTGTGTGAGCCTTCCTATGGTGTCCTTGACCCCTCTGGCTCCTATACTCCTTTATCCTCCCCTTCCTCCTCAGGATTCCCAAACTTCACCTAAAGTTTGGCTGTGGGTCTCTGCATCTGCCTCCATCAGTTGCTGGATGATGATTCTCTGATGACAATTGGGCCAGGCATCAGTCTGGTCACACCTCCTAGGAGTCTATGGGGAGGACCCCACCTTAGAGCCCTAGCAATAGCAGATAAGACTCCTGGGAGGTTCCCCTGCACCAGGATTTTCCCCCAACTCCAAAATGCCCAGACCCCAGCAGTCCCCCTCAAAATTCTCCCCCTTAGTGCCTCCCCCACAACCTGGTCGCTCATGTTGTTCCCATCCCCACCTGCCCTGGGTCCACTCTTGAAATCTCTTCCATTTCCCCTTCCCAGGGAGATCTTGGCATCCCTCCATGAACTCTCCTTGCTATCTAGTCTCTCTGAGTCTGTGGATTGTAGCATGATTATCCTTTACTTTACAGTGAATATCCACTATTAAGTGAGTACAAACCATGATTGTCTTTCTGGGTATGGGTTACCTCACTCAGGGTGATTTTTTTCTAGTTCCATCCATTTGTCTGCAAATTTCCTGGTGTCCTTGTTTTCAATAGCTGAGTAATACTACATTGTGTAAATGTACTACATTTTCCTTATCTATTCCTCGGTAGAGGGACTGTAGCTTGAGTTTTCCTGCCTGGCCCACGGTCAGGATAAATCTCTTTCACCTGCCAGTCCCACAGCTGCTCAGACCCAACCAAGTAAACACAGAGACTTATATTGCTTACAAACTGTATGGCCGTGGCAGGCTCTTGCTAACTGTCCTTATATCTTAAATTAATCTTATGGGGACACAAAGAAAATTTTAGGATTATGGAGTAGTCCATGAGGGTGTATCGTCTGAGCCAGTTGCTTTGAAACGGTTCTGGATGTTGGATCATCTGGGCCATGGTGTCATCGGAGACCTTTACTAGCGAAGGCTAAATCCACCATGCAGTTTAATGTACCACTTGCAGATGCCTCATTCCCGCCATACTGCA
>CABHPR010149681.1:41985-54547 GCA_902168415.1 Peromyscus melanophrys
ATAAATCTATACCTTGCCACATGGCTTGTGGCTTACCGGCATCTTTACATGCTGCTTGTCCTGGCGGTTGCTGGCAGCGTCTGGCAACGTCTCCTTCCACCTTCCTGCTCTTTTTATTCTCTCTGTTAGTCCCGCCTATGCTTCCTGCCTAGCCACTGGCCAATCAGTGTTTTATTAGCAACACATTTGCCATACAGAACATCCCACAGCAAGGGACATCTAGGTTGTTCCCAGGTTCTGGCTATTACGAGTAAAGCTGCTATGAACATAGTTGAACAAGTGTCCTTGTGGTATGATTGAATATCCCTTAGGTATATGCCCAAGAGTGGTATCATTGGGTCTTGTGGTAGATTGATTTCCAGTTTTCTGAGAAACTACCACACTGACTTCCAAAGTGGCTGTACAAGTTTGCACTCCCACCAGCAATGGAGGAGTGTTCCACTTGCTCCACATCCTCTCCAGCATGGGCTGTTGCTTGTGTTTTTGATCTTAGCCATTCTGACAGGTATAAGATGGGATCTCAGAATCGTTTTGATTTGCATTTCCCTGATGGCTAAGGGTATTGAACATCTTCTTGTTTCTCAGCCATTTGAGATTCTTCTGTTGAGAATTCTCTGTTTAGATCTGCACCCCATTTTTTAAATGGATTATTTGATTTGTTGATATCTAGTTTCTTGAGTTCTTTATATATTTTGAAGGTCAGCCCTCTGTCGGATGTGGTTTTGGTGAGGAACTTTTCCCATTCTGTAGGCTGTCATTTTGTCCTGTTGACAGTGTCCTTTGCCTCACAGAGACTTTTCAGTTTCATGAGGTCCCACGTACTAATTGTCATTCTTAGTGCCTGTGCTGTTGGTGTTCCGGTCAGGAAGTTTTCTCCTGTGCTACTGCATTCGAGATTATATCCCACTTTCTCTTCTATCAGGTTCAGTGTATCTGGATTTATGTTTAAGGTCTTTGATCTGCTTGGACTTGAGTTTTGTGTAGGGTGATAGATATGGATCGATTTGCATTCTTCTGTATGCCAACATCCAGTTAGACCAGCACCATTTGTTGAAGATGCTTTCTTTTTTCCATTTTATAATTTTGGCTTTTTTTTTCTTTCAAAAGTCAGGTGTCCATAGGTGTGTGGGTTTACATCTGGGCCTTCTATTTGACTCCATTGACTCCCATGTCTGTTCTTATGCCAATACCATCTTTCATCTTCTTTTAACAGCAATGATTAGATACTTCAGCTGGATTGGCAGTTTTAAACTAGATTGGCAAAGACTCAAACATCTTAAATAGCATCAGTCACATAGCCAAGCTATCAGATTAAACCACCAGATAGGACTGAGAAAATGGGCAACTCACACACCAACAGGTCTAAAAATCCCTTTCAGTATGCTCCTTCAGGCAAAAGTTATTTGGCAAGGCCACTGTTAACTACCAACTTAGTGTGATGATCTTAAGACCATGAAAAGCAAGTTATTTTTGTGCATCAAGAGCCAGAGCACAGCCAGGGTGAAAACTTCGACTCTCATTGCTCTTACGGGCTGTTCAGAAAGCTTGCTATTCCACAGGAGCACATCACAGCAAACCAGGCTGGGCAGATGTGAAAACCAGTTGGAAATCAGAGGGTGAAGATGTTGTGAGGTGGAGAGAAGGAAAGTGCAGAAAGTGAAGTAGGAGTCCTCGTGGTCCTTGGCTGAGGGATGGGTTTTTTTGAGTAGGGTGAGATGTCCTGGGTTTGGAAGCCTGATAGAGGTATCTGAAGATCTCAGAGAACTGGGTGATGGTCAAGGCAGAATCAAAACAGCTCAGTAAGCACATGAAACATTCAGTAAAGATAAGAGTAAGGGCCGTGTCCTAGAGTAAGTGCTATGTCCTGGGACTAAGGAAACAAGGGAATCAGTCTCAACAAGAACAGAACGAAGCTCAGTAGGATGGCAGAGGCATGTCAGTGAACATGCTCTCTCCTAGAGCAGGTGGGGATGTGCTTTAAAGGATGACTCTACATTTAGACTCCTAGACAGGGCTCTTGTCAGGGATACAGTAAAATTTGTCAGACATAGCAGGAAGTAGTAAAACAAGGCAGCTACTCACGGGAAAAAGTGAAGTTCATAGATGAGCCAGCATGTTTAAGAACTTAAAAAAATAGATTTAGCATAAATGTTAACGTTTACACTTGGCTTGTTTTTATAATGAGTAAAGTACAAATATCTAAAATAAGGAATTCCTTAGATTTCTTCATTTTAAGATCAGAAACAAAACAAGGATGTCCACTCGTACATTTCTATTCAGCCCAGTAAGATAAGAGAAAGAAACTAAAGGCATACAAATGGGAATAATACGGAACCATTTTTACTTGCAAGCAACATGATGTTGTACATAGAGAATCCTATAGAACCCATAGCAGAAATACTAGAATTAAATGAACTTAGCGTCATTATAAGGTCATACACAAAATCAATTGATCTGAAGCTTGCTTTGGAGCATGTTGAGTTTCAGGTGTCAAGTTGGCAATTGGATTTAAAATTGAAGATTTGAGGAATAATGGCATGGAGAAACAGATTTTAGGAGATAGAGAAAACATGTGGGATGAAATCCCCTAAAAAAGAACAGAGAGGAAAAAGTCCCAGGATTGAGGGTGATTTCTATTAACTACTCTGCCATTTCATGCACTTGACTATTTCTCTGAGTCCTGAACATGAGAGGAGGGACTTCCTGGGCCTACACTGTGGTGTGTTGTCGGTAGAGAGCAGTGTGTCTCAGAGGACTTCCACTTGAATGGAGTGATAGGTTACAAGGGTTCTGGGCACACTGCTGCTGTCATAGTGAGCTCTCCTCAGTGGTGACTACTTCCACTGGTTGGTTAGCAGGAGGCACTTCTGTGGTAAACTCCAGGGCTGTTTCTTCCTCTGGCTTTCTATCCTTTATTACCTGGTCTAGTCCGAGTGGGGCTTGTTGTGCTCTGGAGTTCTATGGAGACAGGAATGCTCGGATACATCATCCTCATCAACACGCTGTCAGCCTCAGAGCTCTTCTGTTGATGTTTCACTTCAGTTCCGCCCCCAAACCTCAGGAAGATGAAAACTCGGTATTTCACATGGCCTTAGGATATTGATGACTACTGTAAAATATGGAGCCAGATGGATTTACATTTTTTCCTGAAGACAAAACATAGCTTGCCTCTGCTGAGATCTTATCTACTTAATGAGCACAGGCAGTATAATTAAGGCTTTTCTCCAGTGCCGTAGACATGCCAGACCTGCTGGAAACTTTGCTTGGTTTTCATAAATCAAGTTGGTTTGGACCTTCACGTACTCAGGGGCTGGTTCTGCCATGTGTTAATGGTGGCTGTCACAGTGGCATTTGGTTTTCTCTTGTTATGGGTACCTGCCCTTGATCACAGCGAAGCTTCCTGGATGCTGTTGACCACGACCAGATGAACACTCTCAAGACAAAGGCAGACCATGGGATGAAGGAGTATGGCTGGCCAGAGGGTGGGGTGAGGGGCCTTATCAGGGTTCTGGAATGAGTCCTCCTGCTCCTGGGGACCTGACACTGTCCTGTGTGAGGCCAGTGAGCAGCCCTCACTTTGGTGGCTTTCTTGGCTCTGCTGGATATAAGACGTATGAAAGTTTCCCCAAAGAGCTTTGTGAATTAAATATATTTGCAATTTGCATTCTAAACAAGTTGTATGGACTAAATATGCTGGCTGCATTGTTTTCTTGGCTCCTATTCATTTGTTAATAATGTGTTGTTTTTTTGGAAATGGCCCTTACTCTGTTGGCTTGGAAGAGAAATCCAAGGGAAATGTCATGCTGAATTCTGTGCTAGAATTCAAAGCAATACGTGTGCAGGAGAGCTTTGGTCAAACAAGGCTACTGTCTCCTAAAATCCCATAACCAGTGGGTCCAGACAACAGGCGGACTGTGGATGCAATGAACACTCATTGGTAGGTACTGGTTCAAACATGGCTTCTGAGGAGCACATTGAACAGAGCAAAGGGTCAGGGTACCCATGAACCCCAGGAGCACAGCACTGTGGCCTCTGAAAGGGAATCAAGGGAGTGGATGGCCTATCCTGACCCTGTGACTCACAAGCAGGGGAAGGTGCACAGAGAATGATCGCAGCTCTGGGCTTGCTGAGTGGGCTCAGCCCTGTCACAAGGCTTCAGCACATACTTGTTGGACGCGATGTCTCCTTCTGAACTGGGTTCTTTTTACAGGCGCAGCTGCTCAATTATGTTTCTGAGTTGTTTCCTGATGGGCAGTGGGGAAAAGCTGAGAACAGCTGCGGCCTGAGTGAGGAGGCCTGCGTCCTCGTGCATCTGTGGCCCCACCTACCATGGGGCTGAGCTTGCAAGGCTTGGAAAGAGGTGGGAGCTGAGTTTCTAGGCTCTTCCATGGTGACCACCTCAGCACAGGATTCAGTGCTGCAGTAGGAGGAATCTTCTGGTCTGGGTACAGAGGGAAGGAGAAGCCTGGGCTGGTATGCCTTTCAGGGCAGTGGTGGGGCTGAATGGCATTGTTTCTACATGGAAGGTCATTTCCGATTACGACCTGTCTCTCTGGGCCTTGCTTTTGGGGAATGCTCAAAGAGGGATGACTTGTCCTCTGCAACCCCTCAGCACTGTCAGATAGGTCAGGACAAACAGCAGCTCACCGCTGAAGGCTGACCTCCCAATTCGGTTAGCATCTGTGGAGCGACTGGTCATGCCGGGATCCATGTTCTTTCTGCGGAACCGTCCAGGTTTTGGCCTTGAGAACTTTCTAATCAGTATGCTAGCAAGTCTACTAAGTCACACGAGTTCTCAGGTAGTAACAAGCACTTTCTGGCTGATTATAGGTCAGATCATTTCATCTTCATAATCTCATTTAATCCTCCCAACTCTTTCATCTCAACTGTTTGGCACTAGGATTATTGTTCCATTTTCCAGATGTGGAAACTAAGGTCATGGAGCTGGATCACATGGAGATAAAAGAGGCAGATGAATTGATATTTCATTACTCTGCTGTGGAAGGCCAACATGTTCTGACAGGCTTCTGAAAACAAATAGAACTTCAACAAGTGGCAGATGGGAAGAGAAGTCCCCAACAGCAAGACCAGCCTCAGCACAGGAACTGCTGTGTCAGAACTTAGCCAGGGCAGGTTCTGACTGTGGAGTCCAATGTGGGAACCTGGCATCTGGGAGAGAAGTAGGTGTAAGTTGACATGGGACATCTGACATGCTGGAACGTCAGACTCCAGAGCGGGCAGACTGTGAGAGCTGTGAGGATCTGGGGCAGTGATGGCTGCCATCTGAGTGCAGTGTGATGGTTGGAGATGCCTGACAAGCCCCAGGTGTTCAGGTCCCTAGCCTTTCTGGGGGCCACTGTCTAACATTCAAATGTAGCCAGTGTTTGTTCTGTCTGTCTGTCTGTCTGTGTAGCTGTCGCCATCCTAGAGGCTTATTGCACATTGTCTCTGGTCTTTACCATAGCCCTGCAAAGTAGCTTAAAAAGCCGAAGCTCGGGGCTGGAGAGATGGCTCAGCGGTTAAGAACACTGGCTGTTCTTCCAGAGGTCCTGAGTTCAATTCCCAGCAACCACATGGTGGCTCACAACCATCTGTAATGAGATCTGGCACCCTCTTCTGGCCTGCAGTCATAAATGCTGTATACATAATAAATAAATCTTTAAAAAAAAAAAAAAGCCGAAGCTCTGTTGGGCCAGACCTCCTCTGTGGACCACTTAGGGACGGTGGTGAAGCTGGGGAGTCAGGGCCAGGTCTGTGGGTTGCAAAGCCATGCTCTTTGTGTGACGTGGGGGCATGTCATGAGGGACTGGGTGTGAGAGGAAGACCGAGTTTCTGCTCTCCTCCCCGCACAGGCCACTTATTGTGGTATGAGTTGATAGTGGAACCACTCCCTGGCGTTGAGTTCACCTGTCAAGAACAAACTCCAACCATGGCCTGTGTGGCCATCACTTCTGACTTTCAGGCTGGGACTTCAAGGAGAACCTCTGTATTGGAGGCTGGGAGGATACTCTTGATCATCTCCCACCCGTCTCCATCCTAAAGCAGACCAAAGCTCTCCCGGGTGCCTTTGCTCTTCTCAGGCACCCACCAGCAGTGAAACCAGCTTCCATCCAGTCAATGGGCAGCTCTAAGAGTCAGGACTCATGGACAATTTCTCTTTTGGTTACATTTGGAGTTTACAGATGTGAAGCCACAGCTGGCTTCCTCCCTTCTATGAGGGCCCCTGATAGCCAGTCAACTGAGTTTTCTATTGTCATTTTTCACAGGTTTAATAGCTGTTGGCAACCACGTTGTGTTATTTTGTTCACATAATTATTCATTGAGCGTGAAATACCCTGGAGCGCCTCAGCTGTGGCCATGTTTGCTGGACGTTAGGAAGTGGCTCAAACCTGGGGGGGGGGTGAAATGAGGAAAGGATATTTTTTTCTAATTAGAAACAACCACTGAGAATAAAGCCCAAGACTTGTAGTTTTGTGACATGTGAGTTTGGATTCACCCTGCATTGTTGTGACATGCGCCCTGACCTAGTCCTTCTCAATTCCTCTCAGCCAAGAGTTCACAGAAGGGAAGGCAGCCCGGCCTCCGTGGCAATGGCAGGTGGGAGCAGAGACCACTGAGCCACACGTACGACCTCTTCCTCCTCTGCACCACAGGTGTGTCTGTTTCTCATCGGTTCATCTTGGGCAGCAGCTGCCTTGAGTAGTAGAACTTCGTAGAGCAAAGATAAACAGAGACGACTCAAAACTGCGGCCTGTTCTCCACCTCTGTGCTTGAGCAAGGTGGGATAGGGGAGGGGAATGAGAAGGAACCTCCCCTTTTCTTCCAGAACCCAGACAGGTCTCCAGGCTGGAAGCTCAGGCCAGGAGAGGTGGAGGGAAAGCGGAGAGATTTGTCCTGGGGGATGTGACCAGCTGTGTGTGGTGGGGCCCACCTCCACGTGTGCACGGAACCGTGCTAGGGAGGTTTTTGAGTCTTGACTAAAAACAAGCTTATGAACAGAGGGAAGAGAGAATCCTTCTTGGTAAGCCTCTGAGAATGGTATTCTAAGGCCCTTGAGGTGCAAAGAAGAAGGAATTTAATTCCCCCAGAGGATCTGCAGGCTACAGGGAAGAGTGGTGGCTGTGTTCTCGAGGTCAATGCACATGGAGGAAGTGCCCAGTCAGGTTTGTGTTTCAAGGCCTCAGGACAAATTGACTGGACCTCCACTCAGCTAGCTGGTCTAGGAGACCCTCTGTGCACTGGGGTGTCTGGGCAGCTGCTTCCGTTCATGACTTCTGATCTCATATCTGCTGCCTGCCTGGACTCTGGACGTCTGTAGTGATGACTTCAGTTTTCTTGGCTGTAAAATGGAGCTTCTAAAATTGTAGTCCCTGTCCTATTTGGAGGAGAGCTACTTTATATCTAGAGTGTAATTACTCAGCCCAGTGGTTGAAGAGAGAGACCGCACAACTGGAAGTTGCTTTTCCAATAGGGTTCTACTGTGGAATAACTTTAGATGGGCATGACAGCTGCAAGGGAAGGACACCCAGTTCCCATCTTCCCTGCACCCAGTTCCTCCTCCATTAACGCACTCCACAACCACATGTCCTGAGAAGACACCTCAGTCTGGGGGAGAGATATGCACTCCTGTGTTCCGAGCAGTCAGGATGTGGAAACAGCTCTGATGTCTACCCACATGTGGATAACCGTGGTGAGCATGCCATGAGAAATCCTTCTGCCTTCAGGGAAGAGGAAACCCTGATGTGCTGCAGCGCAGGTGGACCCAGAGGACGTGATGTAAGTGAAATAAGCCAGGCACTGAAGACACGTTCTGCACGACCTCATTTCTGTGCAGAATCTTTCAGAAGAAGCAGAGAGTAGAATGCTGTTGTCAGGAGCTGAGAGAAATGGGAAATGGTGGGAGAGTATAAGTTTCAGTTACACAGGGTGAATAAGCTCTGGAAAACTGATAATAATACCATAGTATATGCTTGGAACTCAATGAGTAAGTAGATCTTAAGTAGTCTTCTCTCTCTCACACACATGCACAAAACATGTACACATATATACACACACGTATACACATCTGTCAAATGTCAATGGACTAGACATTGTTAATGTAATTCTTGACTATATATATTGTATATACTTATTGGATATAGTTTTTCTTGTATTAGTTATAAGCTTCTTTTATTAACTTAGGCAAAAAAGGGGAAATGTGGTGATATTGTGTTCCCCATTATATTTTGCACCCTAGTAAACTTATCTGGGGTCAGAAAACAGAACAGCCACTAGACAGACATAGAGGCCAGAAAATGGTAGCACACACCTTTAATCCTAGCATTCCAGAGACAGAGATCCATCCATCCGGATCTCTGTGAGTTCAAAGCCACACTGGAAACAGCCAGGCATGATGACACACACCTTTAATCCCAGGAAGTGATGGCAGGAAGCAGAAAGGTATATAAGGCACGAGGACCAGGAGCTAGAGGTTTGTTAAGCTTTTAGCAGCAGTTCAGCTGAGATCCATTTGGATGAGGACTCAGAGGCTTCCAGTTTGAGGAAACAAGATCAGCTGAGAAATTATCGAGGTGAGGTTAGCTGTGGCTTGTTCTGCTTCTCTGATCTTTCAGCGTTCACCCCAATACCTGGCTCTGGGTTTGTTTTTATTAATAAGACCTTCTAAGATTTGTCTACATGCATACACACATACACATGGTAACTGAGTTGATAAATTGGTTTGATGTGACAATCATAGTCTATATGAATACTATCATCACTTTGGACATCTTAAATACAATTTTTATTTGTCAGCAATGCCTCACAAAAATCTAGAAATAAATGACTTTGGAAAGGATATTTTACAACGTAAGAAGATGTAAGAAAGCCAGGCATGGGGCCAGGAAAATGGCACAGCAGGACAAAGGGCTTGCTACACAGAGCTGACAGCCTGAATGTGACCCCAGGATCCCACAGTAGGAGAGAACTGGTCCCTGAAAATTGCCCTCTAACCCCGCCACATCTGTGGTTCCTGTGTGCCCACACTCACATGCACAGATGGTACAGACCTGCAATCCCAACACTTGGGAGACTGATGCTGAAGCACTGGGAATGTGGTCTGATGGAAAAGGAAGAGTAAGGGAATATATGCTACGAAGGATTTACTGAAAAGGAAGAGTAAGGGAATATACGCTACGAAGGATTTACTAAGAGTCTTGTGTAGAGGACGTTAAGTAACTAGAAGTTAGTTAACGGAGCTTTGCCGCCTAAATACCCAAAGAAGAGTAGTGTGCTAACCAGGCCTGCTAGGGACAAGCAACATTCGCAGTGCTAGAATGTCAACTTTTGTTCACCAGGACTGAGGAGTCATTAGGCCCATTCCCCAAACCATGCCTCCCTGGGCAGCTCACAGGCCAGCGCAGGGTCACAACTGCCCCCAAGTCCTGGCCGACCATTAGTCTCCAGAGCTCTTGTCAGGAAAAGCTTAATCCTGCCAGGTGGGCAGTATGGACTGGGGTAAGAACTACTCGAAAAGACCAACACTGGTGAACTTAAAATAATTCCGGCGATGTCTTTGCTGTGTAAGTTTTCCATCTGCCCATGAGGCCAGACTTGCAGCCTCCTATCTGTTTAAACTGTTCAGAGTCGAACCTGGGGCTGGGACCTGAAAGGATGTGTGTCTGTGAAATGCAGAAGTCTAAGGTGTGCAAATGTTAGTCAAATCAAGGCTGGCTTTTCACTGGACATTGGCCCCAGTTGGCCATGCACTTTTCTTTTTCTTTTTTCCCCCAGTATAGAAATTTTCCTTTATTAATTTCTAAGGGTACAGAGTGATTTCTTATTGGGAAGGCATTGTTCCAGTAACAGGGCAGCCTGGGCTACAGGGAGAGAGGCAGGGAGAGGGACAGAGGTAGGCTAGGGAGAGAGAAAACGATTGAGAACCCAGTGTTGGTACATTAACTAGACTGAAGATTTTATTTGGACTTTATTGGTCTTTCTGCTAATATCACGCCATGTAGCAGGTGACTGTGAACTGACTTCTCTTAGACTTCAATTGTCTGCAAGGTCCTGAAGTCTTGACACAGAGCAGTGGTGAGGGCTTAGGGATGTTGTTGATTGCTGTTAGGTCCTGCCCCAGGATGGACCATTAGGGCCAGGGTGGCCATCATCTTGCCTACCAATCAGCTGCTTCCCAGCTTTAGAGAGGACGCAGCCTAGGGCATGTGCAGAGGAGCCTCCCCAGCTTTGAGACACAGAGATGGGTGGAGTGGGGAGGTCTCTGTGCTGTCCTCGTTCAGGTGTTCCCTGGCTCCCTGAGACCTGCCATCACAGGCCAGTGTTGGATTACAAGGTGCTCTGCATAACAGGTGCTGAGGCAGGAACCCCAGGGTCTGCAGCTTTGGTTGTAACATGATTCCTGGGAGCACAGGCCTCCAGGACCCTCCAGGAAATTCCTCCCTAGAAGTTCAGAAAGAGCTTTGCTTAATTTCCTGCCTGGGCCTGTTGTGGTAGAGGGGAAGGTGTTGGCCCAGAGGGCTTAGGGTCTGTTTGGTGCCTTCCTGGCTTTTAGTAGAGCTTTTCCTATAGCACCTTCTGGGGCTCAGGTGGGAGGCCTCTGCAGGGATCTGCCTTCCTGGCTTCACCTAGACTCTCCTGAAGCAAGGTTGTCTGAAATCCCCCGTGAGAGCAGCCGCTGGTAGACAATATGACTTCACATGGAGCCATGCCGCAAGCCCGTGATTCTGGGATATTGTGCAGCAGATGCATCCCACACATCAAGTCCCAGGGCATTCTCATCAGGCGGGCAGCCTGCCTGGCGCTGGGGCATGGCTGCCAGCCAAGCATGTCCACTTAACACACATTCCTTCACCAAAATCCTAGGCACATTAATATTTTGAAACCTCAAATCAGTTCTTTTAGAAACCAGAACCACATGCTGGCAAGGTTGTGGGCTCCAGTGTTTTGCACCTGGTTTGAGATTCATGGGTTTGCGCTGTAGAGATCAGCTCTGTACTCAACTCGACTGTGCCTAGGCAGGGCCCTGCCCTCCTGAGCCTGGGTGTTTCTGGCCATGAAACAAGAATGTTGGAACAGAGAATCTTCATGGGCCTACAGCTTTATGATTCTTGTGGGGTTAGAGACTCTGAAGTTCACTGGTTTATAGAAGAGTTTATGTGAAATCCACAAGGGCCTATGATTGCTTGTAAATGTTTGAAATGTGTTTTTTCACAAGTCTAAACACAGGCAAAAACGACAAGAATGTAAACAGCACTCAGTAAAGCCCTTTCTGCTAGAGCTTGCTGGAGTCTAGATGAGGATAACAGTACCGAGGAGGCTGGCAAAGGGAGAGGCTGGAACTGGAGGCTCCATCCCTGGCTGCCCAGGAAGGTGACCAACTGCTGGATGTGGGTACGGCCATAGTTCTTCACTTCTCTGCCACAACAAAGACTTCAAGGTTTGTGGTCCAGACTTCCAACTTCTCATGAGAGGCCCTTGCATATTCCTTCCTGCCAACCTGGAGACCTCGTTGAAGCTCCCAAACCCTGAGTGTTGGTGTCTGCAGCTAGACAGCCTCTGGGAAAATGGATCACAGGCCCCAGAGGCAAACTCCAGCCTGTAATTGCTCCTTTCTTTGAGTGTATGGCAGCCAGGACTCTATAGGAGCCACTGGGTATGGGGCCTGCTGCTAGGTTGATAATAACTCAACTGGAAAGATCAGTGTCGTGATCAGTGTGGAGTCAGCAGGCTGGGGACCCTTAGGAGCCGAACATGGGTCTACAGAGCTCTCTTCTTCCCATGCCTGTGCCAGTGTTTATGGAGACAGTGCTGGCATCTGACTTGATGGTGGCTAAAGCCTGTGAGGGCATGGGTTGGAGAGTCACGATGAAGAGGTGGTGCCGGCCTGCTGAGAATGGACCAGTGGGCCTTGGATAGCCGCCCTGAGGAGATGGCTTTGTTGTAAGACGGGAGAGCTTAGGACCCAGTGTGCTAAGGTATAGGGAGAGTAATCCCAGGCCACGCAGCTGCATGGGCAGAGGTCTAAAGCTCAGGGGCTGGACCAGAAAGTGGCAATAGTGGCTGTGTGCAAAGCATCTTTGTCTGTGGCCTTTGGAATTAGGATGGCTCTGCCGATGCAGGAGGCAATATGTGCCCAGCAGAGAGACTTAGTCATGACTGAAGCATGGCATCCAGGCAGCTAAATGCCAGACACTTGGGTAGGAAGTTGAAAATCATGACTCATTCAAGGCCGTAGGGAATTAATAGAGTCCTTCCCACTTCCACCCACTTCCTGTGCTCACCCTGGCAGGGGCCATTCTCGACTTTGTCTTTGCAATTATTCATATCTTCCAAATGTGCCCACTTAGGTTTCCTGCGGTCTCATTGTCGCACTAGCCCATAATTGTTTGAGAGGAGAGTGGGCAGGAATTTCTCCATATGTGTCCTTACCCAGGGACAAAATGACCTTTGTCCTTGGAGGTCAGGAAGAAGTGGGGTGGGAGGAGGGTGTCGAGAGCTCAAGGCAGGGGCTGTGATGGTGAAGGAGGCTGTGATGTGGAGGGGAGGCTGTGAGGGGAGGCTGTGA
>CABHPR010149682.1:0-17500 GCA_902168415.1 Peromyscus melanophrys
CCTGCTTTTCCAGCTCTCACACTCTGTCATAGTTTAGGGAGTTTAGACCACATGCTTTATGGCTATTCTTTCCCCCTGGGCCGAGCATTCAGACCAGGAGCTGATTTACCTCTAATTTTTGCTGAATAACTGGTTGATCATGGAGCAGCAGCTGGGAGCATTTCCTCCACTCTGACTCACATTTAATAGAGGAGCCCTGATTGACTTCAAACTCTGAATCAAATGCCCAATCTTTATGTTCTCCTCCATGGTTCACAGCCCAAACACTTTGGCTTCCCACCAGAGCATCTAAACAACTGGCCTTCGGTGCATTCAAGAATAGCTAACTCAACTTCCCCCTTTAAATTTTATCCTTCCTGGTAAAGTACCTGCCAGGAAACACAAAATTTTCTCAACAGACATCTACTTTATTACAGCTTTCTCCTGGGGCGCAGGAGGAAAGAATGGCAATCAGGATATTCCGTTCTATGATTGGGCCACATCTATTCCATGTCTTTCTCAGAAATTGGAAGAGATGAGATACTTCCCTGTGATTCTATCCTGTGAACATGCAATACAAGTGAAGCCAAGTTTGGGGACTAAAAACATTGTAACTCAAGGATCTAGGAGATTAACAATGAGCAAGGAATCAGGCAAATACAAAATGTTTTATTTCCAGTTAGAGAGACTACAGTCTTGATCCTAATGCTATTTTATAGAAAATCAAACAAATGCGGCTTCTTGACAAAACTGGCTACAAATTCAGTAATATAACAGTCACTTCACTGTTTGCTCATTCTTACCCAGGAATCTGGCAGTAGTAATCCTACTAAGTCATTCTAGATATTGACACTAGCGCCATGTAATCTCTCTTTTACCTGAGACTATTACCTGTGTTCTCTTCACAAGTACTTGTTACCAAGATCAGTTGGAATATCCAATAACCACACCTGCATACTCTATCTGGTACTAGAAATTAATATGTTTGTTTAATAATGACATGGAAATTAGATTTATCTCTGTTTTTATACTTATTCACCAACTTAAATGAATATTTAAAGGAAACATGAGTATTTAAGCATAAAAAATCAGAGCTCGTTGTTATTCAGCAATCATTGTTTAGTCAGATATCTTTGTTGATGTGATTCTCATTTTTTGGTTTGAATTGTTCCAGATTTTCCAATTATAAGCTGCTGTGGCATAATCCCTCTGTACACTGTAAAAATGTGTTGCTCTCATTGATGATAATTAGATGATTGGCTGATAGCTAGGCAGGATTTTTGGGGCAGAGAGAATGTTGGGAAGAAGAAGGGTGGAATCTGAGGCATCATTAGCCAGATGCAGAAGAAAAAAATGGGAAGTTTTCTTCTTCATGGGGTAAATGAGCCTTGGGAACCACATAGCTTGATAGAAATGGGTTAAGTTGTAAGAGCTGGGTGGAAACAAGCCTAAGCTATTGGCTGAATATTTATAATTAACATTAAGTTTTTGTGTGGTTATTTGGGAAGCGGCTGATGGGACATAGAAACTCTGCCTACATACGGCACTCGAACATTCCGCACCTACATTCACATAAAACCCGAGAAAGCTTAAAAAAGGTTCTAAATGCACAAAAACAGAGCCAAATGTGGCTTCTTAGTCTCGTGACTATCATGCCAGCCACAGTACCAAGACTTGTCTCCCAGTAGCTACTTTTAGCAGTAGCCAGCTGCCAGCTGCCGTGCACTACTGCCATGCACTAAGCTAAGTTGCACTTGTGGCAGCTGACAGAACAGTTTTAGATTTGTTTTGTGCAATGAACAAACAATACAGATGCTTAGTAAAGACAGATCCAGATGAAAGAACCTTCTAAATGGGTTACAGTGTGTTTAAAAATACACATAAGCTTGGGAGAGAGAAGAGAAAGGTATATATAGCCATAGATTAAAAATAGTTTAAAAATATTAAAGTTCTTAAAAAAGGAATAATCAAAAATAAATAAATAAAAATTGATGTAAGATGGAAAATACACAGAGATTCTGGATTCTGTATATTATTTTGTTATTTTTAGATTTTCTGATTTTGCTAATGAAGTAACAACAGCTCTAAAGACACATTGGATTATGAAGACTGCTGAATTAAAACAACCTACATATTTTAAAAAAATGTCTTGGCTTAAAAATGAAAGTCAAAATATATGTTACTTTGAGGAAATGGTTATACCTTTATTTCCACAGGAAATGAGAGGATGTGGATTCATCCCAGGTTGCTATGAGTCAGGTTTGATCAGGGAAGAACCATTGATAACCCTAGCTATACACATGAAGAAATAAACCTAGAAGAACTACAAGACATGCAGTGTATATTTTACCTGCTTAAACATAAAACAAAAAATCATATTTGGCTGACTTATGAACAATGCACAGTCTATATTTGTATTAGTGCAGATATGTTTGTTACCTTTAAATGTTTATGTATTTTCAGAGCATGGGACCAGACACCAATAAAAATGAATGGCCCAGGTGATCCAACATTCAGAACAGCTTCAAGGTTGCTGGCTGAGATGATCCCGCCTCACAAAATACTCTAGCCTAGACAAAGTAATTATCTTGATTTTCTCAAGGTTCCCCTCCGAATTCCAGAGCCTCCAGAAGCAGGAATCAGTTTAGAAAAAAATGCCCACATTACCAAAAGATGGGTTATGGATGTTTGTTATCATTTAAGGGCAGGTTGACTACAAGTTGATATTGGTCATAGTCAGAAAAAAAGCTAAACAAATGAGTCAAATTTAAAGATCTCATTCTAAAGGAAAAAAGCAGGAGATTATTGAATCTAATGGAGGATACTAGTTGTGGAACAAGGATGACTGGACGGCTACTCACATCACCAGGGAGGCTACCTGGAAAACAGGACCCCAAGAAAGACATGGGGATCGCCCAATGACGGAGAAATGGATGAGATCTTAATGAACAGCCTGGATATAAGTGGGGGAAATGAAGGGCAAGGGTCGAGGGAAAGAGAGCTTGGGGAAGTGGGAGACCCCAGCTGGATCAAGAACAGAGAGGGAGAACAAGGAATAGGAGACCATGATAAATGAAGACCACATGAGAATAGGAAGAAGTAAAGTGCTAGAGAGGCCCACAGAAATCCACAAAGATACCCCCACAATAGACTGCTGGCAATCGTCGAGAGACAGCCCGAACTGACCCACTCTGGTGATGGGATGGCCAAACACCCTAATTGCCATACTAGAAACCCCATCCAATAACTGAGGTATCTGGAAGCAGAGATCCACGGCTAGGCCCCGGGTGGAGCTCCGGGAGTCCAATTAGAGAGAAAGAGGAGGGTCTATATGAGCAAGAATTGTTGAGACCAAGGTTGGATAAAGCACAGGGACAAATAACCAAATGAATGGAAACACATGAACTATGAACCAATGGCTGAGGGGCCCCCAGCTGGATCAGGCCCTCTGAATGGATCACCACCCTCTGACTTGTATTAGAAGTTGAAGCAAACTCAAAGAGTTGGTCACCTTAATGAATTGGATAAGCTCTATGAAACTCTATGAAGCTCTATGAAACCAGCCTTCACTGACCTTTTCTGAGATGCTAAGATGACGCAGGCTGCCACGAGAGGGAGAGGGACGTTGATGGCTCCTGGCTGAGGACTTCAGGAGAATTTCGTTAACACTAGTCAATCCTGTTTGTGGCTTTAGTTGTCAAAACTCAGATCTGCCCCTATGCATCTGACGTATGGCAAAATGAAAACATTCATTTATAAAAAGCAGAAAAAACGACAAAAAACTATTTATCTCAAAATATTTTACATTGGTATAGATAAAGCTTCTGCTTTTGCCTTGGTAACCTCAGTCTTTTATTATCATAAGCAAGGGGGAAAACAGAAAAAAAGGGGAAATCACCCAATATGGAGTGTTCTCATGATTCCCAAGTTTATTCTTAGAAAATCACCAATATATTCTTCATCATGACAGGAACTATCCCAGACTTAACACCAATGCAAGAATAATCTGTTTTTACTATTAATGATTATACAATCTTCTGAGCACTTGACCCAGGGGCTAGCAACATGCAATTTTGCAAAAAAAGGTAAAAATAAGAACAGTGGTCAATGTACCAGACAGTCATTTCCTTCTCACACAGTCTGCTCTGACCCCAAGACCCCTGCAGCCACCTAAGTTCCTCCTCAGCCATCTGTAAACACCAAACCCTGTGACTGGTGGGCCACAATGACCTCAGAGAAGAAATCTGTCCCTACAAGACAGCAACTTTTGTCCTTCTCCATCCCAACAATTCCAAGGAAGACCTGATCAGAGCTTCCATGAAAGGAAACTCACTTTTCCTGGCAGCTCTTTTTAATGTAGGAATGCAATAAAACTTGGAGCATTCACTTCAACCATTGCCACATTGTCTCCACACTCCTTCAGGAGGAATCAAAATATCAGGATTAAAGTTGCCATCTCCCTTTCTCGGTGGAGGCCATTGTTTTCCTCCTGTTCTAGATTCCCACACTTAGTTTGTCATCCCTTCTATAGGTTACTCCATTCACAGTATTCAGCCAATACCCCTTAGGGTCTCAAGTTTTACATAATGCCCTTGGAATATCCTCAGAAACTGAATTATTCATCATGGCCAATTTGAATCCAGTATGTTGATACACATCATTCTATGTGTTATAGATGACCACATATTCGGTACAGTTTATCCAAGCCTGAAAAGCTTCCCCAGGCTGCAGGTTTTTTCCCATGACCTGTATTTTAACCCCAGCCTAGGTGATCATCTCTGTATAATTGCCTGTGAAATTTACTTCACTCCTTTCCTGTATCACAGAAATCACCATTGATCTAGGAACACAGAACATGAAGATCAGATAGAAGAAAAAGACTAGCATTACAAGAAGCAATTATATGGAGCAGAACATGGCATGTGCATGCCATAAAGCATGACTTTGGGACACGTAGGCATTTCTGCCTTGGCCCTCTAGAGGCATGCTAACCAGAAGATCCAGAGGGGAACACATGGAGGGTTGATGGTCCACAATCTCAGGTCCCCTTTTCTCCAATCTCTACTGGCAGCACATCAGCCATCTTAAATGCCATCCCAGGCAATAACATCTGTTAGGTCCTTTATCTCTCTGTTAAGTTTCAATCTAGCAGATTTGTCCAGTGGTGAGAGTGGGGTGTTGAAGTCTCCCACTATTAATGTGTGGGGTTTTATGTGTAATTTAAGCTTTAGTAATGTTTCTTTTGCATATGTGGGTGCCCTTTTATTAGGGGCAAAAATGTTCAGAATTGAAACTTCATCTTGGTGATCTTTCCTGTGATGAGTATGTAATGTCCTTCTCAATCTCTTTTGATTGATTTTAGTTTGAAGTCTATTTTGTTAGATATTAGGATAGCTATACCAGCTTGCTTCTTAAGTCCATTTGATTGGAAAGTCTTTTCCCAGCCTTTTACTCTGAGGTGTTATCTGTCTTTGAATTTGAAGTGTGTTTCTTGTACGCAGTAGAAAGATGGGTCATGCTTTCATATCCATTCTGTTAGCCTGTGTCTTTTTAATAGGTGAATTAAGTCCATTGATATTAAGGGATATTAATGAACAGTGACTGTTAATTCTTATTATCTTTTGGTGGTAGAGTGTGTGTATTTCTTTTCTTTGGGATTTACTGCTGTGGGGTTATCTATTGCCTGTGTTTTTGTAGGTATATCTGACTTCTTAGGTTGGAATTTTCCTTCTAGTGCTTTCTGTAGGGCTGGATTTGTGGATAGGTATTGTTTAAATCTGCTTTTGTCTTGGATTGTCTTGTTCACTCCATCTATGGTGACTGAAAATTTTGCTGGGTATATTAGTCTAGGCTGGCATCCATGGTCTCTTAGTGTCTGCATTACATCTGTCCAGGACCTTCTGGCTTTCAAAGTCTCCATTGAGAAGTTTGGTTTTATTCTGATAGGTCTGCCTTTATAAGTCACTTGGCCTTTTTCCTTTGCTGCTCTTAATATTCTTTCTTTACTCTGTATGTTTAGTGGTTTAATTATTATGTGTCAAGGGGACTTTTCTGAGGGGTCTAGTCTATTTGGTGTTCTATATGCTTCTTGTATCTTCATAGGTATTTCCTTCTTTAAGTTGGGGAAGTTTTCTTCTATGATTTTGTTGAATATATTTTCTGTGCCTTTGAGTTGGTATTCTTCTCCTTCTTCTATCCCTATTATTCTTAGGTTTGGCATTTTCATGGTATCCCAGATTTCCTGGACATTTTGTGTTATGACATTTTTGGCTTTGGTGTTGTCTTTGACTTATGAATCTATTTCCTCTATTGTATCCTCTACACCAGAGATCCCCTCTTCCATCTCTTGTATTCTGTTGGTTATGCATTCATCTGTGTTTCCTGTTCGTTTACTCAGGTTTTCTATTTCCAGCATTCCCTCTGTTTGTGTCTTCTTCATTGTTTCTATTTCACTTTTCAGGTTTTGAACTGTTTCCTTCACATGTTTAATTGCTTTTTAATGGTTTTCTTGGCTTTCTTTAAGGGATTTATTGATTTCTTCCATTTTTTGTTTGTCTTTTCCTCAGTTGCTTTATTGATTTTTCTAATTTTTTGTTTGTCTTTTCCTCAATTTCTTTAAGGGAATTTTTCATTTCTGTTTTAAAGGGCTCTAGCATCTTCATCAAGTTATTTTTAAGGTTCTTTCTTCTGCTTCTTCTACATTGTGATGTTCAGGTCTTACTGTGGTACGAGGGCTAGGTTCTGGTGATGCCATATTGTTTTTTATGTTGTTGTGTGTACTTTTCCACTGAAGTCTACCCATCTCTTCCTTTAATAGGTGCAAAAAGTGCCTGTGCCTGAGCGAGCTGCTATTGGTCCACTCTGTACTTGCTGTGTCTGTGTCTCAGGGGGCTCCTTTGGGAACAATCTTAGCCCTTGGTCTAATTGGAGCTGGCAGATTCTGTATCTCAGGGAGCTGCTCTAGCTGATTCTGTGACTCAAGAATCCTCTCTTGGTCTTATCAAGGCTCTTGGTCCAATCAGAGCTGGTGGATTCTGTGTCTCAGGAAGGCTCCCTTGGTCCAATAAGAGCTGACAGAGTCCATGTCTCAAGAAGACACTGGTGTCACAGGAAGATGGGTATTGGGGTAGGGCATGGGTCTTGTAGATTGCTTGGTCCAATGGGGGGCTTTGATGGGCAAGCCTGCAGGCAGGAATCTTCCCTGCTGGCTTGCTACTGGGGCAGATATGGGTGGGAGTTCCTGGGGACTGGCTGTGTCCCAGGACCTGGGTCCTAGAGGCAGGACTCTCTGGGTGGGAGAAGAGTCACTCACCTCTTGGTCTAATGAGAGCTGGTGGGGGGTTCCTTGTTTCAGGAAGTTACTGGGGTTGCAGGCAGATGAGTATTGGGGTAGGGTGTGGGTCATGTAGATTGCAGGGTCTGACTTGGGGTTTTGGTAGCGGAGCCTGGCAACAGGAGTTTTCCCTGCTTACTGGCAACTGGGGCCAAGTTGAGTGGAGGTTGCTGGGGACTGGCTGTGTTCACAACTAATTCTAAAATGTAACATATAATTTTAAAAGACAGGTTAGTAGTTAGTCATCTATAATAGTCAAATTTATACTCATGTTTGGTATGGTATGTTTTCAAGGTCATACACAGATATATGTAGATAGATGGTCTTCAAACACTTCAAAGACCTACAGGATATGACATTTAATATGTTTAATAACATAGGGTTTTTTATGACAATGAGACATATCTGCTCCTGGCAAAACCAATGTACTTCAGAGAGGATAGTGGGTATCAAAGAAACTCTGCATGGAGTTGGTTTTCTTTATGGTAAAAGCTAGCCATTTGGACAAAGAAACTGTCCTTGCCTCAGTTGATGTCAGTATACTTTACAAACTGGACCAGCCAGGTGCAAAAAATAGGCAACTGCCAAACTTTGTCAAGACAAGGTAGAATGGTCCTTCAAAATTCCCAGCTTCTCAAAAATATCTGCCAGATTATTAGGCCTATAGACCAAAATTGGAGGCCCCAAAGTTCCAGAAGAACCTAGAGTGACTCTCTAGGCAGCCAGTTATTTCTCTCATCTCTTAATTTCAGCATTCACTTGCTCTGCACTTCCTGCTTTCTCAGTTAGTATTATATCCTCCTCAGGTCTTTGATGGGGTTGAAGACTAGAGAGTTAAAGTTACAGTTTGCCCTAATTATGGTAGAAAATAAATTAGGTATGAAAATCCGAACTCTTCAGGAGCAGACAGCTGAAAGAGTATTTTCTCTATTTTGCCAAATAAAAATGGACTGGATATTGTAACTGTAATTCTTACTTTGTAACTGCTTTGTTATATATAATTTACTATGTTAAGATAAAAACCTTAATTTTTATTTAGACAGAAAGGGGGAAATGCTGTGGAATAATCCTTCTGCTACTGTGTAAAATGTGTTGCTCTCATTATTGATAAAAAGCTGATTGAAGAATAGCTAGGCAGGATTTCAGGGCAGAGAGAATGCTGGAAGAAGGGTGGAGTCTAAGGAGTGGAAAGCCAGACACAGAAGAAGCAACATAGGGAGCTCAAAGATGAGGTAAACAAGCATCAGGGCAGCACATAGATTAATGTAAATGGGTTAATTCAAGTTGTAAGAGCTGGCTGGAGACAAACCTAAGCCAACAGTCATAAATTTATAATTAACATTAAGTTTCTGTATGCTATTTGGAGAGTGGCTGACAGAAGAGAGAAACTCTACAATAAGTTGATATTCTAACCTTGAACTTAGGAAGTTGACCATATTTGAAAACAGTGTAATGAAAGATGGCATTAACTTAGGAAAATGCAGCTGTTATCTTTTTACAAGGGAAATTCATAAATAGATAGACACCTAGAAAACCTGTTATGTAAAGATGAAAAAAGGCTCAGAATAATGGCTAAGGAGACCAAAGATTTCAGCAAACCACTTAAATATGAGAAAGGGTATGAAGCAGAGCCTGAGGGAAAACATGGATCAGATTTTGAGTGAAAACATTTACCAGAGTATGAGAGAGAAAACATCAACAGACTCTGAATAAGAATGTGAACATAGAAGGACTATCTGGATCATACCCTTAGAGAGAGCATAGACCAGAGCCACAAGGCCACTCTGTTCCCCAGTCTTAAATGAAACTAGCCTGGCAGAAGCCTGGGGCTCTGACTTCTCACTTGCAGAACTGTAAAACAGCTTGATATTGCTTAATATAGAAAGGTAGTGCTAATTTATTATGAAAGTATGGGGAAAACACACCTTAAATTAATGAGTGTAAAAACTCCTCCAAAATAATATCAAGATAATGATCTGTTTCACATACCAGAAAGAAAATTTAGCCCTTGTCATGTATTACAAAATGTTCAATTTCATCTATAGATTTCCCTCCATATATCCCAGTTGAAGATATTTCAGAGGGAAGAAAACATGTGGTCATAATTTATAAAGTATTAAGAGTATAAACACCAGTATGGACTAAGTTGCACCTTCAAAGTGGTTTTTGCTTTTCTGACACAGGGATTCTCAAACATTTAGTGTATTTGATGCTCTTAGATCAATGGTTCTCAACCTTCCTTATGCTTTAATCTCATGTGGTGACCCCCAACTATCAAATTATTTTTGTTACCACTTCATAACTCTAATTTTGCTACTGTTGTGAATCTCAATGTAAATATCTGTATTTTCTGATGATCTTTGCAGTTGTATGCACAGGTTTTGAACCACTGCCTTAGATGACAGGACTAGAGACTAGATTCCATTTGTACATGGAACACTTATCATCATTAACTCATTCTGCAATTATATCCATTTATAAGAACTTCTTGATAACATACTAGTGAAGTGGATTTACTATTTTGGTGTTGAATATTGTAATTCCAAGACACATGATATGGAATATCAATTAACTATCTCCCATTGAATTATGCTGTCACAAACATTGAGATATCTAGGGAATCAAGACTATTTCTTTGGAAGCTATCTATTCCTTCATTTAGTGACAAAAGACAGTGACAATTTCTAACTTTCTAAATGTAAGGGAAATAAGTGGTGTTGTACACCTGTAATCCCAGTGTTGAGGAGAAATCACATGCAAAGAGGGCTGCAAATACCAAACAGGCTACACCTGGAAAGTAAATTCCAGGACACCTAGGGTTACAAAGCCAACTATCTAAACAGAAACAATAAGAGAAAATAAATATAAAGGGGGAAAGTATAAAGGGGAGAGAAAGGAATTACGAAAAGCTTTTCAAAAGTGGCATTTGCACAACAAACCATAAGTTCACTTCTAGAAGATATTTTCATTATGTTCTGAAAAATTTCAAGTAGGTACCAATATTGTTTGTCTATTCAATACTTTAAATTTAAGAATAAAAATCTCAGTTAGTAATGTTTTATATTATGCAAGTACATTTGAAACAAATAAATAAAAGAAAAATACTGGTAAGATCCAACTTCCCTGGCTAAGTCACTTTCCTTTTCCCTTTAGTTACCCCCAAACTCATCTGCAAATCCACAAGATTAGTTACAAAACCTGGACCCTAAACTTCATTTTTATACAACTTACTTTTTCTGGAGATGTTACTTCTTCACTTTTGCTTAGATATTCTTTCTCTCTCATCACTTACTATCTATAAATCCAAAATCCTAGACTAAGATGAAGGACCACATACTCTCTCATTCCTAAGTCATCTTTGAAGGGTAAGTCCTTTGCTAATCTATTCTCCTTATTTTCCCATCCTTCTATACCCTCCCATTAACTCAATAACTCTCCCTGTCTCCAGGCCATCTATAGGTATCTCTATGTCCACAAGCTTAGCTGCAGATTACTGACCTTCAGTCCTGTGGTTTCCAGATACCACCATTGACTGTTGGGATGCTTGTTACCCCTCCCATCCTTGTTTTCAGCTATCTCCATAAACACAGGCCTAACTGAAAACCGGTGGTTTGGGAGCCATATTTACCCTGGTCCAATTAAACAGATCATCCAGCAGCTTTACTAGGCCTAGCTCAGGTTGCACATCTCCTGCCCTGGCCCAATCCAAGAAAGGTCAGATGATCCCATCAGACACTTAGCCCAAAAAAATAAGTCCATGTACCCAGGTCAAATAGCAAAAATAAAGCCAACATAGGTAGCAGTAAAAACAACATGAAGGACTAAAACAGCATGTCTCCTGTCTATTCCTGTAGATATGTTCTCAAATGACAGCTCCCTAGATGAAGTCCAGGAGACAAATACAAAGAATAATAATAACTTTATCAAAGAATTTAAGATGACATATTCAAGCAATTCACTGAATGCCAAGAAAACAACAAATCCTCAAGTGATGTCCATGGAAATACAAATACAGGAGATGAAAGAAATTGTGAATATAATTCAGGATTTGAAAACTAAATTCAATCAAATGATAGAAACACTGAAGAAAACATAGGTTGAAATGCTGATGGGATTGAAAACGTTGTGAGATATTTGTACACTGAAGTATTTGCTATGGTTGGTATAATAAAAAGGTGGATGGCCAATGTGGAGGCTTGAATATCCAAACATGGGGCTTGAGAAAGCTCCACAAAGATCTGGACAAGGAGAAAGATGTAGATTCCTAGCCCTGCAGTCTATCAGTTGGGCTAGTGCTAGGCAGCATATAGAGATGTGGCTCTCAACCTTTGCCTGCTGGTTGGAGCCAGCCACCGGCACCATGTGCTAAGCTGATCCACAAGGTGGCTGACAATGCAGTTCAAGATTTGTCTCCTGTGGTCAGAGAATGCTGCAGGCACTTAGTAAGGCCAGGTTCAGAAACAAATACCTCTGATAAGGTAAAGTATGTTAAAAATAGGCTTGGATGCTGAATAAAGAAAAGAAAATGGGTATAGACAGCCATGAAAAATGTAGTTTAAAAAAATATAGTGAAGTCAGAAACACATAAAACCAGAAGCTTAAGTTGTACAATAATTTTTGAGTAAAGTTGACAAACGATTTCAAAAGCCATATTTACACAACTACAGCTGTGTATATCACATGTCTATAAAGTCCATATTAGAATAACTTAGAAAAAAATCTAAGTAATAGTCAGAGAATCTCACAATGAAGATTTAAACATACATTGAAAAGGATTAACAACTTCTTTATTCAATAAATATATCCAGTGCTGTTTTAGTAATGCGGGCTTCAGTAGAATTAATGAAATATACATACGAACTGAATGTGATCATTATTTTGATTTTTCACTAGCTTAGATTAAGACATATCTATAGGACTATTGGAACACACTTCTAGGTGTTTCTGTGATGGCATTTCCAGAGATGACTACTTTATATGTTTTACACATTCAGTGGATCATGTGCTGGATGAATTAATAATCTGATGGCATTACTGGAAATTAGATAGAGGAATAAGGTTGAGCCAAGTTATAGGGAGTAGGTTATTAGCAGTATAACCTAGGCTACATCTTGTCCTGGTGTCTTGCTGTGTTCCTTTTTTTTTATCTGCTGACCATTCACCACAAAAAATTCTGTTACACACTTCAACTTCCTTGATGTTTTGCCTCTCAAGAGGACCAGAAAGACATCCAAATGACTATTTGCTGAACCCTGAAAGGACAAGCAAAATCACAAGTCAGAATAAGTAATTAGTCCCTTAGCTTTGTTTTTGTTTTTGTTTTGGTGTTGGTTTTTGTTTTTTTCAAAATACACAGATGGCCTAGGATTTATTATCTAGATTACAGTCCCGAGACTTTCTAAGGCAGAATTTCTTAGGGAGTCCAAATTACCTTTTATGAGCATGTCTAGATTAGTCTGAAAACATTTTCTGGGGTGGGGGGGGCATTATTGTAGTGGCCTACTTGATCAGTGATAGGTATTTCTTTTGTTACTTTCCTGACAAACCAGAAGTCCAGTATTTTGGAAATGAAGAATATGAAATGTGTAATTAAAGGGCTGCAGAAACAGTGATTTAGAGAGAACTGGAGCTATTAGAGAAAAAAGGTGCAAAAGAGTTTTTATTTTTGTCATTCTCTTGGTGTGTGTGTGTGTGTATGTGTGTGTGTGTGTGTGCACACACGCATTTGTTCATATGTGCTTGTGAACCATTTAACTTATTATTTCTTATCAATAAAAAATAGGGAGTCAGATATTGGGGTAAAAACTTGAATGATCAGAGAGGCTATAGAGAAGCCTCCAGTCACCTCCTACCTCTTCTGTTCCTTACTCAAAAAGGGCTGAGAGCCTCTCTCAGTCGCAGCTTCCTACATCCTGTCTCCTATCTGTCCACAGTCTTCCAAGCCTCTATGGTTAATTTTGGTCAGTTAGCAGGTATCTCTCCCCACTGACTCAAAGCAAGCTTTTTTTAAAAAAAATTATTTTATAATTTAATTTAATTTTACATATCAGCCACGGATTCCTCTGTCCTCCCTCCTCTCCCCGCCCCCTCCGCCCTCCCCGCAGCCCATGCTCCATTCCCATCTCCTCCAGGGCAAGGACTCCCCTGGGGATTCAGCTCAGCCTGGTAGACTCAATCAAGGCAGGTACAGTCCCCTCCTCCCTTTGCCCAGGCTGAGCAAAGTGTCCCTGCATAGGCCCCAGGTTCCAAACAGCCAGCTTATGCACTAAGGACAGGTCCTGGTCCCATTGCCTGGGGGCCTCCCACACAGTTCAAGTTAATCAACTGTCTCACTTATCCAGAGGGCCTGATCCAGTTGGGGGCTCCTCAGCTATTGGTTCATAGTTCATGTGTTTCCACTAGTTGGATTATTTGTCCCTGTGCTTTTTCCAATCATGGTCTCAACAATTCTCACTCATACAATCCCTCCTCTTTCTTGCCAATTGGACTACCAGAGCTCCACCTGGGGCCTGGCCATGGAGCTCTGCATCCGCTTCCATCAGTCATTGGATGAGAGTTCTACCACAACAGTTAGGGTGTTTGGCCATCCTATCACCAGAGTAGGTCAGTTCGGGCTTTCTCTTGACCATTGCCAGTAGTTTATTGTGGAGTTATCTTTGTGGATTTCTGGGGACCTCTCTAGCACTTTGCTTCTTCCTATTCCCATGGGGTCTTCATTTATTATGGTCTTTTTTTCCTTGTTCTCCTTCTCTGTTCTTGATCCAGCTGGGATCTCCCACTCCCCTAAGCTCTCTTTCCCTTGACCCTTGCCCTTCACTACCCCCCCTCATGTCCAGTTTGCTCATGTAGATCTCATCCATTTCTCTGTCATTGGGTGATCCCTGTGTCTTTCTTAGTGTCCTGTTTTCTAGGTAGCCTCCCTGGAGTTGTGAGTAGCAGTCTAGTCATCCTTTGTTTTACATCTAGTATCCTCCTATGAGTGAGTACATGTTTGTCTTTCTGAGTCTGGGTTACCTCACTCAGAATTATTTTTTCTAGATCCATCCATTTGCCTGCAAACCTCATGATGTCATTGTTTTTCTCTGCTGAGTAGTACTCCATTGTGTATATGTACCACATTTTATTTATCCACTCTTCAGTTGAAGGGCATCTAGGTTGTTTCCAGGTTCTGGCTATCACAAATAATGCTGCCATGAACATAGCCGAACATGTGCCCTTGTGGTATGATTGAGCATTCCTTGGGTACATGCCCAAGAGTGGTATAGCTGGATCTTGGGGGAGACTGATTCCCAATTTTCTAAGAAAGTGCCATATTGATTTCCAAAGTGGTTGTACAAGCTTGCATTCTCACCAACAGTGAAGGAGAATTCCCCTTGTTCCACATCCTCTCCAGCATAAGCTGTCTTCAGTGTTTTTGATCTTAGCCATTCTGACAGGCGTAAGGTGATATCTCAGAGTCATTATGATCAAAGCAAGCTTTAGTTTCAGAATGAAGTCAAAGTATCACATCCGTTCTTGGGTAAGCATGGACATGTGTGTGCATGAATATGAAGGCCAGAGAACAATTTACAGTATTGTTCCTCCAGCACTCTCTAACTAGTTCTTTGAGTAAGCGTCTCTCCTTGGCCAGAGGCTCACTAGTTCAGTCAGAGAAGATGGCCTGCAAGGCTTTTTGAATTGATATGACTGTCTCTGCCTCCACAGTGCAGGGATACAGGAGTGCAGGGCTTAGCCTCTGTTTTCCATGAATTCTGGGGATTAATTTAAGGTCTTCATACTTGGGAAGAAAAGTACTTTACTCATTCTAGAAAAGGTTCTTTTGTAAAGAATGAGAGCAGAGACCAAACACTTTAAGGGAGTTAAGTGTGGGAATCCTATAGCTTTTGAGAGTTATTAAAGTTCTTCACATGAATCCTTTAATTCTTGGAGAATAATTGTTAATAAGAGGTCCTCTTTGACCTGCCCTTACGCAATAGTTGTATTTCTGTGATTAAAATGATCATCTCTGGACAGTAAAAACAAGCTATATACAGCACTACCTAGTACTGCTTGTATACCACTGAAGTCTGAGTCAGCTAGTAATAGATAAGGAAGAAGGAGTCTTTGTGGATCTGTTGCTCTCATGAGAGGATTCTTTGATAAGTAACTCCAAGTTTTTATTTGTCTGTTTGAAAAAGGACGAGTATATTCTGTTCCATGTCAGGCTTTTGTCATTTGCATAGGTATAAAATAGTACAATTAATTTTTTAAAAAGCCCCAGAGATTGAGACATATCTACCCCTTTCTCTAAACTTTCAACGTATACATTGACAAGAAGACATAAAATATATCCATTGCATATCTGATATTTCCTCATGTAGAATAAATTCCCAACAGCACAAGTATGCACAAGATATATGTTAAGCAAGATAAATGGAGTGATGACACATATCTAGGACTTTTAAAAGCTAAAATGTACAATTCTCTAAAATAAAATACGATGGGGGCCTGTATACCTAAAAGCATTTTTAGAAACAGTATGCTCTTTAGTTTTACTTTTGTCTAGAACTGACATTTTCAACTTTCTAATGGTTCTTGAACGTATCACTAATCCCAACTATAAATATTTTTTTAAAGAACAGCAGGATTGACCTTTAATGACTTAATTACTTTTAGTCAGAATTAATGTTATATATGAAAGTTCTATATTCTTTACCTATGATTTTTCAACAATAATTAAAGCTATGGGGTCAGGAATTTTAAGAAGACTTTGTATCTTGCAATAGTTCCCACAGTTTTGCAACAGACTATTCTTCACACTATTCCCTAAAGTAGACCATTCATTTTTTGCTGAACTGTTGCTTACTGTGGGAATCTACTCCATTTTGGAGCAGTGTCAACAGCTGGAAGATTCCAGTTCATATGCTTTGTCTGTGACTGCCAACTTATTTTCCCTGTATTTATTCTATATTGCATAACTGTAGAGCAATTTAATTTTTTTCTTTTGCACAATATTTCTTCAAATAAATTATTTACACAGTCATTTATTCATGAATTTAAAATGAGTAGATAATATGTTTGGCAGGCAGAATTAATAATATATGCCCATCAAAGGCAGGAACTTACATTTGAAAGATGTAAATATGTGTGAAAATGTTTTAAGTAAACATACAGATTGCCAATGTGAACAATGTGATGGATTATTTTCTGTTTTTTTCCTTTTTGTCCACAGGTAGGTGGAATGAAAATTATCATTTTTAACTGCTCCAGTCATTAGAATGGGGCTTCATTGGAAAGGAGGAGGCTGATGTGATAGACCTAGCAAGGTGTCTCTAGCTGAGCACATGATTCATACATTTGTTTTCCATTTTATCTAGTTCAGAGGCTCAGGCCAGAAATGGTTCAACCCACAATTAAGATTTATCTTCCCACATCAATTAATGCCATTAAGAAAAATTATTCAATAACAAGCTCAGAAGCCTTTATTCTAGATGATTCTAGAATCATTCAAGTTGACAACAGAAACCATCACAAATATCTACTTGTACATAATTTAAAACTTATGTTGTATTGTGGTAAATTAATGTACTTACATCATATAGGTATTATTAAATTCCATTTGTCAGAGTATATTTTTTACCTGTGGACATGCAAAATCAAGAATTTGTATTTTGTTCTTACATTTCAAAGCAGAGAATGACTAGGAGAAGCCAAGATATAGACGCATGTGAAGACTCTGATGGGCAAGAACAACAGCCTAGAAAAAGAGCCCAACCTCATCAAGGAGAGATTCATGAATGAGGTCTAAGACAAAGCATGCATCTCACATGGGCATTAGTGGTGAATATTAGTGGCAAGAAATCAGGTGAAGGATGGTCCTATTCTGATTGACAACAACATCCAGAAATAGCCTACCCTACATGTGTGCTGTGCTTATGTGGTAGCAGCATCACCAAGCCTTCACTTCCTTAGCTTTCTCTGAGGTAAAACTATGAAAAGATGATCTGTCACAAACACTCTCATATGCCTGTGCCATCAACTGGGAGAAAAAATAGAGACACACCAACAATCTCCATCCCTATTGCTTTCTGCTTCCTGACTATGGATGTGATGTGACCAGATCCTCCTGCTGTGACTTCCAATCATGCTAGGCTACAGCCTTGAACTGAAAATCAGGATATTCCCTTACTTCTTTAAGTTGCTTTTTTC
>CABHPR010149682.1:21440-43646 GCA_902168415.1 Peromyscus melanophrys
TTCTTTCTTTCTTTCTTTCTTTCTTTCTTTCTTTCTTTCTCTTTCTGTCTGTCCTTCTTTTCTTTCTCAAAGCCTCATGCATGTAAATAAATGTTCTGCCATTGTTATACACCCCAATCTAAGCTTAATATTATATATAGTATTTTATAAATTATTGTGTGACCATTAACTTTATCAGTAGGAACAATTCTAACCTGAAATTCTTGAATTAGTAGCTTCATTAGAGTTTTACAATGTCTTTTTAAAGTTTTATTTAGAATAGAGCCATGTTTGCACTCTGATACAACTGTGGTGATATTTTATTTGTGCTGAAATGTGGTGATATTTTATTTCTATGTTAAAAAATAAAGTTTGCCTGGAGATCAAAGTAAATAGACATTTTAAGTAAACACAAAAGTCAGGCAGAGGTAGCATAAGCACTTAGTCTAATCATTTGGCAGGCAGGGTTTCTGTGTGTTCAAGGCCACACTAGGGAACAGAGCCAAGCATGGTGACATACGCCTTTAATCCCAGTACCAACTATAGAGAATTGGAGGTCTGTACAGAGAGGTAGTGACAAGGAAGTGAGGTAGCTGGGCTAAGAGCCAATGAGAGGGCAGAACAGCAAGGAAATAAAAGCCTGGGTAGACAGGAAGTCATGGCATTTTGGAAGCTGCAGAGCTGGTGAGGTTAGGTGGTTGGTGGCTCTCACTATTTCCCTGATCTCTAAGGCTTTCACCCCTATATTTGGCTCTGTGTTTTTTATTTAATGAGACCACTTAGAAATTTGTCTACAAATACTATTCTAGAATTTAGCCTGTACAGACTTATAATCACAGAAATCCATATATTTCCACACATTTTAATGCTTTTTCACTGCTCTATTAGTTACTGCTCAGTGTCTGTTTATAAATTATTGTTGTTATTTCTAGCATTTCTCAGAAACACATCAAGGTAAACAAATCTGTATTTCAAAATCTCAAACATTCTAAGTTGTTAAATTAGCAGAAACAATAATACTAATACCATTTAACTGAAAATCAATAGTTATGAATTACATAAGAACATTTCATAAAACACTTAATAAATCTATGCTTATATGAAAAACATTATTTTACCAACTACAGTGTTATGTAGCATTTGCTGTAAGTCATATACTTAAGGTTAGTGCCACACATGGCTTGAATAATTTTTCCAATACTAAATGTGATTAAAATTAAGTGATTATATGAAGATTATGTCCTGTAGATATACTAATCAACTTTAAGCCTTGTAAGCCAATTATGCTGAAACTATAGTTTAACCTAGCTATAAAAATCACTGTTAGTTTGTCTTGTCCAACTTCAATGTAATAGTTTTTTGCTTAACTTATTAGTTGGCTATGTTTTGTTATTTCTTAGAAGCCTGTTCCTTTTCAATGAGAGAAAGAAAGGAAGGGGGTCTGGACATGAGGGGAGAGGAACTGGGAGGAGTAGAGAGAAAGGAAAGTGTAATCAGTATATATTGTATGAGAAAAGAATCTATTTTCACTCAAAGTCAGTGATGTGAAGTATAAATGAGAAATACTAGACATGTTTTAATGTTCATATTTCCCAGAAAATCAGTGCTGCCAGACTTTGATAAACCTCCATAGACACTCAACTTTACTGTTCATTTTCCTCAATTTGCTTTTTGGCTTTCTATGGGAGACTCACTGTTATCATAAAGATATGGAGAATTATAAATTTGCTATGATCTTGTTTAGTTCAAGGATATTTTTCTTTACTGTTAACACTGTAACATACTTCAGGTCCTTGAAATAAATCTAAACCACCAATAATGAGAAGAATGTATAATTAGTGTAATTTCTTATGAAGAATCAATTTCATTTTTCTGTTTTTATCAGTTCTCCAAATGTAGAAAAACCTTCAAAGAACTGATAAAGCCATGCCAGTATGTCAGTTATTTATCACCCTAGTGTACAACACAGCCATAAACATTTTAAATACATGTCAAAAGAATTGAAAGAAATGGCACTGCCCTGTTGTATTTGAAAGTTCCTAAGCCTATTGAGTGTCTACTGTGTATGTATTTGTCTGCTTATCATTCCTCCTGCATCATTAACAAGGGAACCATTGGTGGATTTTTACAGTCTGAACTACAAGAATTTGTAATAAGAGAAAGTAAACATTAAGTTATTAATTGTGGAATTCTCACATTATGTAGGCACATAATGACACAAAATTTCATCTTCTCTTGAGTGAATATATATTATAATAAATACTTATGCCTATGCATTCTAATATATATTACTACACACAAACACACATATATATGTAAATAATTTGTGTTTTTCCACAAGAGATAGGCTACAAAATAATCTTCAATATAATATATTTTGACTGGTTAACTTTGTGAATATGCAGTCTAAAAAGGCTGAAGGGGTAAGTGCTTTTTTAAGAGGCTGGTGATGTAATCCCTTATGACCCTCTGCACTAATCATTTTGTGTAGCTGGAGTTTTCTCTCAGGGTCCCGCCAAGCTCCGGAAGTTCCTTAGCCCATTTATAAAATAAACATACAGATGCTTATATTATTTAAACTGCTTGGCCATTAGCTCAGGCCTATCATTATCTAGCTCTTACTCTTATATTTAGCCTATTTCTATTAATCTATACTTTGCCACATGGCTCGCGGCTTAGTGGTACCTTACATCTTCCTTGTCCTGGAGGCGGCTCCAGGCAGTCTCTCCCTCTGCCTTCCTGTTCCCTCAATTCTCCTCTCTGTTAGTCCCGCCTACACTTCCTGTCTGGCTACTGGCCAATCAGTGTTTTATTTATATAGAGCTATATCCACAGCAATTTTGTGCCTTTCTGTTTGCAGCATGGGAGCTGTATTTGTGGGAGCATTAGAGTAGAATTTTAAACAAATTAACAATATAGCCAATGGATCTATTTTTTCATAAATTTCAGCTTCTATTAGAAAATCATAAAAGTAGCTATCACCTGAATTAAAACTTTAAAAATCTTTGTCTAATTATAAAATTTCTGTTTATTTCCTCTTAGAGTTACCCCAAAAATTCACAAAAATGACATTTTGTCAAAAGTAATAATTTAGTAAATACTAGTTTGTATCAAGTAGAGAAAGTCAGCCATTTGTCTATTGAAATTTAGTTTTATTTAAATTAGCATACAGAGTTACATTATGACATCTCAGTGTGTACTCTGTCTTTGTTGATTCTCCCCACCCACACCCTCCTCTGCATATATACTTTTGTCTCCATCAGTTACCCTGCCGCTTTCCTGCCTTATCTGTGCTGTTACCACCCAACCACCTTTTTAAAAAGCTCTAATTTTTTCATGTCCTTATTTTGTTCTGATGATACATACTTATACTCACTCCCATATAACTTCATATGTTACCTTCTATGGTCCACATAGAACAGAAAATATATGATACTTGTCTTTCTACATCTTGAATACTTCAACTTTTAAATCCATCCTTTTCCTGTAAATCTGACAATTTTCCTTTTATTCATACAGGAATAAAATTTGTGTATATGGACCATATTTTTTTTTCTGAAGTGCTAGCTTAGTTGTCACAAATTGTCTTGGTTTTGTCTTGAAGTACATTTATTGTTCTATCATTTTAATAATTTTTCTGGGTGTAGCATTCTTGGTTCATACTTTTTTTTAATTTTAGGGTTTAAAATATTCCACTTGACACTTTATTTTCTATTAAGTTTCTAATAAATATTTATATTTATGCTTCTGTATTTAATTTGGTTTAATTTCCTTGGTTTAGTATTGTTTGATTTGTAGTTTTGACTACAAAAAAGGGAAAATAACATTAAGGATGTTTGAAAAGCCATAGGAAACACTGTTTATTCACCTAAAATTGCATGGAATTCACATATATATTTAAGTGAAGTTATGGTGCTGGGAAAGTTGCTGTGCAATTTGCGAAGGAAAGGAAGCAAGTAATAGTTATGAGACCTACGAAATATGACAACGACCAGGATGGCACAACATCCCTAAGGGTACAATAGTGATGTGCATATCCTGGTGATGAGCAACAGCTAATTTGTTGTAACGTCCACTCAACCAGAAAGAAATGATACTTGGCACTTATTTTTATTCTTACAGGTGAGTGTATCTCTCACCTTTCAATAAAGAAGCTTCTCTTTGCAATAGATGGAGACCGTTCCACCGAGCATCAAAACCACTTAAACTGCAGAGAACAATTGATGCTGGGCTTATAATGGACACATCTGAAGCAGAAGTCCAGTTCCTGAGGCTCCAGAAAAATTATGAAAGACAGGATGGAAAGACTTTGAGAACTAGAGGACCAGAATATCTGCTGTGAGAATGTGTGTCCTAGAAATGACAAGGAAATATGACCCATAAATACTTCAATATTGCGGCCTAAACAATACCTTAACAAAGACAACACCAATAGATATACTAAAGTGGAAGGGGGAAAAACTCATAAGAATTAATTCCTGGACAAAAACTACTGGGAATTAAGGAATGCTAAGAATGGTATAATAATTCTTCCCAGGGTCTGAACCCTCTAAGTGATTATTAATGCCATGTGGTCAGCCCTGAAGTTATATATATATATATATGTATGTATGTATGTATATGTGTATATATATATATATATATATGCATGCATGTACTACTGAACAATTCAAAGATATATATATATATATATATATATATATATATACACACACACACACATATGTGTGTATGTTTGTGAAAATAACAGTTGAAGAGAGAGATGCCATGAATTTGAGAAAGGCACAAAAAGAATTGGAAAGAGGAAAAGGAATGGGGGAAACAGTACAAGAATATTTAAATTAAAATATGAAAATTTAAATTTACTTAATGATAATGTAGAGATAATGTAGAGAAAGACAAACCCTTATTCACTGTTGCTGGATGTGTAGATGGAGGAAGCCACTATGGAATTTAGTGTAGCAGTTCTTTAAAAAGCTAGAAATCTAAATACCATATGACACAGCTATATCATTGTTAGGCATGTATTGGAAGGACTTTACATCTTCCTACAGTGTTACTGGTTCATGTGTATTCAATGATACTCTGTTTACAATAGGCAAGGAATGAAATCAGTCTAGATTTCTCTCAACCGACAAATGGTAAAGAAAACATGGTGCATATACATGATGGCATATTGTTCATTTGGAAAGAAAAAGGAAATTTAAAAATTTACAGGAACATGGATGGAACTCTAGAAATTATGGTATTCAAGGAAACACTGGACTAGAAAGATAAATGAATATGTAGTATATCGTATGTAGATACTACCGACAATTTTTTAGCTTTCACTTTGTTGGAATATCTGTATAAGTCAGGTAAACAAAAAAGTTTAATTGAAGTGAGAATGATAATAGCAGGTGACACTCAACATGAATGTGGGAAATTAGACCCCTAGATGAACAGCCACAGAAAATCACATCCAAGAGAGGGAGAATCACTATCCAGGTCAAGGCTCTAAAAGTTGCCTAACCAGTCCTAGGTGATCATCCCTAAAACATATACATATGAGAAACACTAACTGGACTCAGCAGGCTCCATTTATATTCACATGTATGTATACATATGTATAACAGTAATAAATAAGAAAAGACCATAAAGTTGTAAAGGGCGGCATTGGATCAGGGCAAGCGTAGGGTGGAAATGGTGAAAATAGAGTATTTGTGCATAAAATTCTCAAAATAGTTAAAAATGTCTTTCTTGATGGTATTGGGAAGAGTGATCCTGCAAAAGCAAAGCAGTTCTCCAAGAGTGATGCTTACCCCGCTCCATCTTCAGTTCAATCTGTCATCGGTTTTGTAGGTGAAGCAACGCTGTTTTGAGACTTTACAAAGTAGACAAGTGTGCTTTCAATTCAAATAGTCTTACAATGCTTGATGTGTATTTCTATAAACAATAAAGAGGGCAAAAGGAGGTTTAGTAACTAGGAATCTTAGCTGTGGCCCAGCATGATGGGGATTCCTCATTAACTGTAGTTCCCTTTGTCTGAAAAACAAGCCATTTAGACTGGTGTAGGGTTGACAGAGGTGAAATTTCTCCAAAGTAACAAAAATAATACTGAGAAAAAAAATGGAAAAGTTTTTAATTTGGTTACTTTGTATATACATTGGTACTTAGGTTTGTACTTTCAAAAAACACAAAGGTAGCTATGTAGCAGCTAAATAATAGAAATAAACATTGGTGATATTTTAACTACGAAGTATAATTTTTTTTAATAAAAATGAAATTCTACTGTACTACCCTCAGCAATAAGTTTAGGTGTCTTTAATATGAATTCTATCGAGTTAAGGGAAAAATTGTAATGTAAATGACATTTAATGTTAAGGACATGAGAAAGTTGACCTGCAGAAGAAAAAGGAAGCTAAACACTCACATGTAATTAAAAACATAATAAAATATAAAAATCTAACACCTGGATTCAGTTATTAAGATTTATTCAAGTAATAAGAACTGTGGCTTAAATAACAGTTCTCAAAAATGTACAAAAAGAAAGGGTTTTACTTGCATTTCACTTTAAGATTATAAAATTCTCCAATATTCTCCATGCTGCTTGGATTCTACCTGAGGCAAGGAAATAAACAGATGACCAAGAATTTGGTTTAAAACATCTTTCAATTTCCAATTACAGTTCATATTATGTTCTATTTTTGATGCATCCAATCATTATATCTGAGTTTTCGAAGACAGCAGAAAAGCCTTCTTCTAATATAAAACACATTAAAATTTCATGTATATGTCTCTAGTTTTTGTATGTATTTATACAAGTGTAGCATATATACATGGATTTCTAAATAGCAAAAAAGTATCTATAGCCTGAAAGAAAATGTTAGTAAGTGCAGAAAACTGTAATTATAGAAGCAAATGTAATGATTATGAAGTACATATATTTTTGTTTATCCCATAAAATATAGTAGTGAAGCTCTACATTAAAATGTTACCTTCTAAAGCAAGTTAATCTTATTATAATCAATAAAATAATTAATAGAACACATAAAATATGTGCTGTAGATATGCATACTTAAAGTTATAGACTAGTTCCTCTTAAAGATAGCTCTGTGTTCAGTGATTTCATTAGTTTGTGTATATGTCAGCTAAATACTTTGCATACTTAAAGGTCCCTGTGTAATCATAAACATGATAAATGTTAATGCCTGAAATGAGCATAATAGCAAAACCATATTAAGAGAACATTATAAACCTAGCCTGACGGGATCCAGGGAGACTCCAACACCACACTATCATGGAATACTATTCTTTAAACAGTGGGCAATCTCACATTCTAACCATTGCTTTTTTAAACCCGGCAAGTCAAATATGGAATGCAGCTTTACTGAAATGGTGTGTTTCTCACATATGGTTGCTCCTCTTTCAACGTGACTATATTTGAAATTAATTACAAGCCTAACTACTGTGCATTCAGGAGAGGGGTATTCTTAATCAGATTATATGAAGCATCCTAAATCTGGGCCCCATCTTCTTGTTGCAGTCAGCTAAAAGGACATGGAGGAAGGACATTTTGTTTTTTACGTGCTACCCTCCTCCTCTCTGTCAAGACCATCTGTCCTATTGTCACATTCCTTCACGGATCGTAGGACCCATTTCTTCAAGTTTGCATCATGAACTGAAGACCAGCAGCTCTCCAGGAATCCACCAGGCCTTCAGTGCAAGATTGGGACTATTGACACATCCAGCTTTCTACACTGAACAACTTGACGTTTAGCCTCTCAAGTATGAGACAGCCAATGTTGGACTACCCAAACTGCCTCTTGTAAGTCTGTCTAACACAATCCCCCTTTAAGAGTATACATTCTGAGCTCGGCAGTGGTGGTGCATGCCTTCAAGCCAATACTCCGGGGACAGAGTCAGGAGGATTTCTGTGAGTTCGAGGCCAGCCTGGACTACAGAGTGAGTTCCAGGACAGGCACAAAGCTACACAGAGAAACCCTGTCCCCCCCACCAAAAAAAAGTATAATAATTCTGTTCCTTGAGATAACAGGTTAATACATCACATTTGCTTAATTCCATGTGCTTCAAGGTTCAGAGAGAAGGAAGGAAGGAGCAGAGAAAAGAGAAACATAATTTTTTTTTTCTAATGAAGCCAGGCAGTGGTTGTGCACATCTTTAATCCCAGCACTCAGGAGTCAGAGGCAAATAGACTTCTGAGTTTGAGTCCAGCCTGGTCAATAGAGCTAGTTTCAGGAGCAGCCAGGACTAAACAGAAATCCTGTCTCAAACCTACCCCCCTCAGATGCTCATGAATATTTTTAATAAATATCAGTGCTGCTTAATATCCTATTTCACATCTAGATGAAGTCCAAGACTTGAGAATAACACAGTGACTTGTGAGCAAGTATGCTTCTTTAGACCAGAAAAGTGAAGGAGATTGCTTCCTCCAGACTGTTCTCCATGATATAATGCTTGGTCCATTTCAAACCTGCTAAAGTAACGTAAGTAAAATTAGTAATGAATTGCTGCAAATGGAGAACTTTGGGGTTGATGAATAATTCAAATTAAAAATGACATTTCTGTAAAACTAGATGATTACTTCCATGATAACAAATTAATTAAGTATTGACTGTAGTCCAGGAGTGGTGTGAACAGAGAACTGTACCTCACTCCATAGCATTTGTAGGCTGTTGTGCAAATATTCTACTGTACCTAAACAACAATAACTGTTAAATTATGCCAGAACAGCAAGTATTGATCAATATTTTGAGACTAAGACAATAACACTCAGGGCCTATGTACATGGTCTGTTATACCACAAACTTCTTAAAACAGTTCTTTTGTGAGTTAGTTGAGTTAACCAGTAAAATTGAACTACTGTTGTCTCATTTTACATAATACACTTGCCTATCTGGTGTTTGACCCATCTACTTAAAGACTGGTCATAAACTTGTATAAATTGTGGAAGAATACTTGAACACAGTAGTTTGAGCTTAGTTTGGACAACATATCCATGCCTTCCTTATCAAAACAAAAAAAAAGAAAAAAAGAGGAAGAAGAAAATTTACTTAAGTAATCATGTCCATGTTTATATTTACCCTTTCTTTGCCACTGAATGATCAGAAATAAGTTGACTTCATTTTATTAGCCATGGGAATCAATATTGTGAAATCAATCCCCACTAATAATTTTAGTAATTGTTGATTTGGAATTACAAAATGACAATGATAAACAATACTATTCTAGATGAATATAAATGTATTGAAACAAATTATACTTAAATATAAAGATGAAAAAATTCTGTAAGAGAACTTCTGTATTTTTCAATGAATATGTATATATTTTAAGCTTTCTAAGACTTTTTCCCAACATAGTGATTTTTAAGGAGAGGGGAAGAGTTTCCTCCTAGAGCTGTGTGTGGCAATATGTAGAGACATTTTGAGGGTCACAATAGGAGTGGGAAAAGGAAGAACTACTAAGGCCTAATTCAAAGGCTACAGATGTGCAAAATATATCTTGAAATACGCAGGGAATTTTAGCAAGCAAGGAATTAGTTGGCTAAGGGATCAGTACTGTTGAACTTATGAATACTGTACTATGATCATGAAAATTTCTAATTGGACAAAGTAATACAATTGCATTATTAAATCTTACATAATCTCTTCATAGCTTTATGGAGAATATGGAGAAATTACATTCTATTGCATTTATTTCTTGTTTCAATTATATTACTTGTATCGTTTTTTGTATTTTATATATACAAAATGTGATATTCTCAATATTGTTTATTCTTAGTTATCTAGCTAAGTGGATTGGATATTCATTCTCTCTAACGTGAAGTAGCCATTAGTGAATCACTAATTTGGCCTTTTAAATTGGTTGATTTTATAATCAAGTCTTTTGTTTTCTTCAATCATCTTGAAAACTCTGAGTATTCTAATGGAATGTTTGAACAATCACTTTTGTTCTAAAATGCCATTCTGTGCCAGCGTGGTATTCTAGGAAATCATCTTCCCAGATTATTAGAGACAATATTTCTTTGACATCTCAAATTAAATACCATCTTGATGAGGCCTAATATAAGTCAGAACATTTCCTCTTTAAAGACTCACTTCTGGTTTCATAGTTAAATTTTTACCTTGTTTATATATAAATTTATTCAAATAATTAAATTTTCTTGTTAGTTTAAATTATTTATTTTATTATATATATATATAAATAAAACTTATAGGTTTATAATATAATTACATCATTTTCCTTTTTCCTTCTTCCCCCAAACCTTCCATATGTCCCCTTTTGCTCTATTTCAAATGCATGCCATCTTTTTCTTTAATTGTGCATATATACATATATGTATGTACATATAATATTCCTAAATACATAAATACATCCTGCTTAGTCTGTATAATATTATTTGTATGTATGTTTTCAGAGATGATCATTTGGTACTGAATATCCAATTGCTGTGTTAATGGGGAAAACTTTTTTTCAAGTTTTCAAAGTTTCAAAAAAAATTTTTTTTGCCACTCCCAGCATTCTTTAGTTGCTGGTAGAACTGTGTGTAGGGTTGAAGCTGAAAGGACTGGATGGCCAAGCCAGGTCCCAAACAGGTTCCCCTAGCAGCCCTGGCATGGATCAGGCCTTGGTTGTGTTCACTAGAACGGACTGGAGCTGAGCAAGCAATTCTCAGGAAAACCACAACCAATCAACAGGTGTCCCCCAGATTCCTGCAGGCCCCTTCTGCTGGCTCAGTAGATGTCCCTCAGACTTCTGCTAGCTGAAGATAGCTTTCCCTACCCTCTTATCAACAAGCCCCTAGACACTAGACCCCAAGCAGCCACCAGTGGTCTCCTAACCGCTACAGTCTCCCACCAATCAGCTCCCAGACTAATCTTTCCTCCAACAATCAGCACCAGATTAATCCCTCCTCTCTGAAATTCCCCTAACTCTGCTTAACAGGAGCTTGCAACCCCACTACGGTGTCGCTATTTGCTACCCCTCATGCTGGACGTAAACGCTCTTGCTAAATTGCATACGTGACTATTGGTCTTTCTTGGGTCCTAACAATGGCCTCTCAGGCTTCACCTACCCTCAGTCCATATTAATTAGCAGTCTGTTGATCATGTTTTCAGCTCACATTTTGGAAGTCATGTTGGTGAGACTTTATCAGTATAGTTGCTGACATTTCTAGGAGAAAGAATCTTACAGCAAACTTCTTTATCTTCTGGCTCTTAACAATTTTCCCAACCTCTCTTCTACAATGTACCCAGAGAATAGACTTAGGTGCAGGAGTTATATTGTACTTCTGTCCATTGGGACTGGGCTCTCAACTCTGCATATTAATTAGTTCTTGTTTTCTGTAATGGTCTGTCTGCTGCAAAGAGAATTTTTTTTGATGAGGGGTTGAGACTCTTATCTCTTTGCATATGGACAACTATTTAGAAAGTAGTTAGGGATTGTGATTATTTAGTAAATTATGGTACAAATAAATATATATAGGTAAACACTCACAAACATAAAATAAAATTAATTATTTAAAAGTATTTCCCATCTACAAAGCTGTATCTGTCTTTGCCCCTTTGGAGAAATAAGTGATACAAATGATAGAACCTTTTCATTATGATGGACCTTGTGAATATTATTTCTTTAGATTTCTCATCTCCTGACTCCTGAAACCAACAGGCACTTGCTTAAAATGGACAATGACAAGACTTCAGGGATTCTCCCACCCACTGTGGAAAGGTTTCATTACATGTTTGGTATAATACTGACCTTCTGGTTCTTTCTTACTTCACATGGTATCTAAATCACCCAGATGTTCTTGCTAATTAAAACTTGGGTATGTAGCTGTTACCTCTAACCAGATAATTATTTTCTTACTGTATATGTGAGATAAAAAAATCATGCATAATCTACTTGTAATAGCTAGCATTGTTGCTTAAGTATGTAAGAGATTTCTACTTTTGTTTGTCAGTGATATAGACTTAGTCTTCTAAACCAAAGACTCTAAATTTTGATCTAGAAACAGCTTCCATACAGTTCATTTGTGTATCGCTAAAAATTGCTGGTAAATCTTTTTACAAATGCCTCTTGAGGTAGGTAAGCCTTCTAAAGATGTATAGGCATTAGGCATTTGTAAGTCTTTATTTACTTTTTAAAAGTACTTTTATGCTTGCTTTTGTTTTTGTAAAGCTTTACTGTAGTGGTTAGACATTCCAGCTTTGATCTGGAAATTCCAACCCCCATTGAGGCTACTGTAACTGTCACGCCTACAAGGTGGGGCCAAGAGAGGGCCCTGAAGACCTAAGATACAGATGTGCCGCCTTCTCTTGGTTCCTGGACCCTGGACGCTAGAGGTAGACCGAGCAGAGTTGTCCAGAGAACACCGCCGAACTGTACTACACCTCCCCAGACGCTGCAACCTACCGATCTCTTCATTTGTAAGTTATGCCACTAAATAAACCTCCCTTTTAACTATGTGGAATGGCCTTAATAATTTCACCAATACCTTACAGTTAAATATTTTCTGTTACTTGGTAGTTATATTTCTATAAACACTTATGACAAACTACCTATTGATATTTTACTAAAAATACATCCGACAAAAGAGTCTGAACATTTTTAAGATTCTAGCATATTGCTTGTGATGGGGCAAGAAAAAAGGGGCTTCCGGTATATCTGACCATAAGGACCACTTCTTCTACTTCAGTTGTTTAAATTTCTCCCTAAAGGTTTATTGATAGCCACTTGTTGACACCTGTCACTTATACCATACCATGGGGTCAAATCAGAACAAGCAGAATTAATTTTGCCCTAGTACAACTGGACAATGGAGAACAAACAACCAGATGGATAATCATCAATATCTTCAGAAATATTGTTCAGAATAAAGGGGGAAAGTTTTCATAACTAAAATAAAGCCACACTGGGCAAGGTCGCACTTGTGTGTAACCACAGCTTTTAAGATGCTAACGTGGAATATCTTAACTTTGAGGACAGTGTGGGCTTCATGACAAGACCATTTCTCAAAACAAACAAGATGGAGTTGTTTGTTCCTTAATTTTCAAAATATAAAAGCCAAAAATAGTTCTTGTGTGCAACTACCTGGCACTAACTTGATGTGTTCTAACATTGGTTCCTACTTGTATTATGTTTACTATATTTGTTTTGATCATTGACATATTTCACCTTAAGGTTGAACCATTAAAACTTAAAGTGGAAAATTGTAAGTGGCCTTTCACAAATGAGGATATTTTAAAAAGATACCCATATCTTTCAATCTATCAGAATGTTGAAACAATGGATCCTTAAAAAAATATAATTTTCTAAGGAACATCAAGCTGAAGTAATGAAAATATATCAGGTGGGAAAGGGAGCATGTTTCCAAGAAAGAGATAGCACACTCTTCTATAACCTTTCCAGATCTCCTTGTAGGGTCTGCCAGACCCAGGCAAGGATGGGTTAGTGGTGAATAGGACCAAACCTTGACCTAGAATGCCCAAGCCAACTAGACTTTACTTCAAAACCTCAAGGATGAGCCTCAAGTTTGCCTAGATCTCCTTTTAAATATTTTTTTATAATGTGGCAAGATTAAATAAATCTTTTTTTGCTTTAAAAAATATAATAATATAGCTAACATCTTAGGTTTCATTGGATGGTTTTCCCTTGTACCTGGCTTAGAAGCATACTCTTGGGCATTTTGTCAGGCTAGGTGTCAGTATAAAATGTTTTTGACAATACTTTACAAAGGCCACGACATTTTAAAATTAGCTTATACTCAAATTTTCAGTAAACATAAAAGATGGTGTTATTTGAAATCAGAAGAATGTACAAAGGCAAACAAAGCAATGAAGAATAGGATGCAGTATTTGTCTCAATATTTTCTTCATGTGTGAAAATAAGATGAATTTAGATTATGCTTCATTCTCAAACTAAGCATTTATAATCATAGCATAGTATTGCTTTACAAAGCAAAAATCTAACTCCAGAAACACAAATTGTCAGGAAACATGTAAATGAAACTATGGTCCAAAATAGAACCACTAAAAATATCATTATTTCTGTGTTCCTATAAACAAATTAAAATCATTTGTGTAATTGATGGAAGAGACCACTTTCCAATATCAAAAAGATACCACAAAATAAGAAATATATATATACTATTTATAAGATACAGAACAGAATTATTATATCTACATGTGTATGAAAATATACTATATAAACACAATAATTATATGTTTATATCTATAATTGGAATCCTATTATTGCTGTTATGATTTGTATATTAAATGCACTCTGTAGTTCATATGTTCAAGTCATTGTTCCACTTGGAAGATCAAATTTGTGAGAAATTATTGGATAGTGAGGGTTTTGACATAATCAGTGCATTAATCCACCTAAGAGCTCATAATTTGATGAGGTATTAGGAAGTGACACAAATATCTGGAGGTGAGGCTGAGTTGAAGGAAGGAGGTAGTGAGACCATAACAGTATCTTCATACTTCTTATGGTTACTTTCTCTTTCTCAGCCTCTGTGAAGTGAACAGTCTCTGTTGCTATGACATCTTGCTTTTCTTCAGGCCCAAATCCATGGAGCCATCTAACTTTGAGCTGAAATTTCTAAAATCATGAATCAAAGTAAAATTTCCTTCCTTCTTTATAAATTGGGTCTCTAGTTTTGTTAGTATCTGATCCTTATGGAGAGCATTGTCATCCCAAGTGGCATGACTTCCTCTAACACCTCGTCTCCATACATACACAATGTATTATTTATAAAATAATAAGATTCCTTGATGCTTTGTCAAACAACATTAGTGTTATCTGTCCCTCATTCACCTCCTTCTATATTGACTTACACCCTCCTCTTCCAGTCTGAGCCTTCTCCCATTATTTGTTTCCCATTTCATATCACATGTATCCTACCTCCCCCTTTCAATCTTCCCACACACACTTATCTGCATTTCATACTTCTGTTATCTGCAGACACACTGAGTTGTATACTCACATCTGAGAATTTGGAAGTAGGAACTATAGCTGAGTGAGAACATGTACGTTTTGTCTTTCTTGGTCTGGGTTATCTTTCTCAAAATGATTTCTTCTAGTTTCAACCATTAACCTGCACATTTCATGGTTTCATTTTTCCTTATAGCATTCTATCGAGAGTGTGTACTACATTTTCATTATCCATTCATATGTTAAAAGAATTTATGTTGTTTCCATTCCCTGACTGCGTTAATGGTGCAGCCACATTACATAGCAAGTATCTAGAGAGAATATTGTCCATACTTTTGGGCACATGACAAAGATTGGTGTAATTAGGTCATTGGGTAGGTTTACTTTTATAGTTTTGAAGATTTTCCTTAATGATTTCTGGACTAGCTGCACCAATATGTATTCCCTCCAACAGTGAATGAGGGTTCCTCTTTTTCCACACTCAAGAATTTGTTATCCATTGTTTTTTTGATCTGACTGGGCTAAATGAAAGCTAAAGTTGTTTTGATTAGTATTGAATTCTAAGGATGATGAACACTTTTTGATTTATTTGTTAGCTATTTTTAGATTGCCTATTAAGAACTCTGTTAATAGAATCCCATTCAGTAAGGTGTTTCTAACACCTAAATCTTGGAGGGTATTAACTATGTTCTATTCTCAAATGTTAGCATTTCAGGTTTCAAATTGAGGTCTAGGTCCATGTGGATTCAAATTTTGTGTAGGATGATAAATATGAGTCTAAGTTAATTCTTCTACATGTGGACATCTAGATTTCCCACCACTGTTTGTGCTAGATGCTGTCTTTTCTCCACTGTATGTCTTTTGCCTCTTTGTCACAGATCAGTTGGTTGTAGTTACAAGTACCGATGTTTGGCTCTTTCATTTTAGTTCATTACCCTGTATTTCTCTTTGAGTTGGTAACATATTAATTTTACTTCTATAAGATATATATATATATATATATATGTAATCTTTATATTATTGAAAATAATTATTTTTCATAAACTATATTGTGGGTATTAGAGTAGTACTGGCCTCATACAATAAGTTCAGTGGTGTTCTTTCTGTTTCTTTCTTCCTTTAAGTTTTGAAGACTTTAAGAAGGATTGGTTTTTAGTTCTTTGAAGGTCTGGTATAATTTTGCTTTGAACTGAACTAGACCTGGTTTTTTTTTTCAGTCAGAACAGTTTTTTGTTCATTTGTTTTTGCTTTTTAAATTAATGCTTCAATATTATGCTTTATTATGAGTCTAGGTTGTTGGTCTCTTCTTAACTTTGGTCTATGCTATTGACCAGGAATTATTCTCCCTTATCTGTGCTCAAAGTTTTTCTTTTTTGACAGTATTCCACATTTTCTGTATAATCATTTCCTATACTTTAATAAAAATGAAATTCTTTGCTTATTTGATCTAGATCCTCTCTACTTTATCTTGAATAATAATATCCTACCTTCTATTGGTTAATTTTCTGTCAAGGCTTTAATTTCCATCTTCATTAAAACTAGTGTTCTTTTCAACATTTCTATCTTTTTATTGAATACGGTTTCCAAATCTTTAATTATATTCATAATTTTATTCAGCTGTGTGTTTGTATTTTATTGGACATCACTCAAGTGTTTATTATTTTCTCCCTAGAACTCAATGGTGCGTTTGGTCTGGTACCAGGCTTGTGTGTTTGCAAGGAGTGGTGAGGGTTTGGCAAAGGGAAGAAGTGACTTAAAGACAAAGAGGTTTCCAAGTGAAGAGGGTTCTTGACTACAAGTCTGGAACTAGGCCAGTGGATTTGCAGGTGGAGATGGATTTGGGAAAGGGAAGACAAAGTAAAGAAACAGATTGCCCAGGAAATGTTGTTTGCATATGAAGTAGATTTGCAAGCCTTGAGACTAGAACTAGGTTTGCTGGTTTACCATTGGTCCTTTTTCTCCCTTCTATCCCACCTTTCTCACTTCCTTTGCTCCTTCTTCCCTTTTTAAATTTGAAACAGTAATGGAAGGCATTCAAATTTATGCAGTGTTTGCATATGGAAGGCTTTGAACTTCCATTCTTACAAAAACATAAGGCTTCAAGAATAATGCTAATAATGCATATAAATACGTAGCAACAGATGTTTTTAATGCAACATAATTGACTGTTTTTTTAAATCAAGGATTACATGAGCAATATTCTATTCATAATAAAAGGTATGTTAGCTTTAAAAATATTATTGCAGGTTTCATGCCTCTCTAATGTTTCCTTAATTTTATTTATGTAATTAGCAAAGTAGCATAATATATGAGGTTTTATTATATAAAATAATAGATAATATTGATTAATCTGTTACTGTAATGAATTAAAATAAGAAGCATTTTGAGCTACTGGGACTAAAATGTTCAAGATTATGGAAAGTATTTTCTGAAAATATAATTGATATATCTGTGTTTATTTGTATGCTCTCTTTTCTTTTTCTGATGTCCTGATTGGTCATGTATCACATAATTAGTACAGAAGTGATCCTGAGTATCATTCCACTATGTGATATTAATGTGACCCAGTGCTGTGCAAATTAAGCACTCTATGGGAATTCATTATAGCTCTCAGAACAGCATGAGTGTGATTTAAGTCTCCTTTACTCAAAAGCATCTGAAATTATGATTCATTTATTGCTTAATCTTTTATAAATTGCCTACATGACCACATTAGGCACATTTTGTTTTAAAACCAAAATAATTGGAAAGAAAATACTAATTTGGCCATGCTTATCATTTCAATTTTTCTACAGTGCTGAGTCTTAATGATGATTTGCAAGTCATTTCCATGTGTTAACCTCTTTCAATTGCAGTCCGCATGGCTGGGGATGTGTAATATCTGGTGTGCTTGACAACAGGAGGCCTGAATGCCAAATAAGAAACCTACTTTCCAAGTAACTGCTGATGCGTTGAGTGCCACATACACTCACAATTGCCAGCAGCTTTTCTGAATGACTTATTGTAAAGCCTCTGCATATTATTTTCTAATTTATTAGAAATTTACTTAATAGCTGTGGATCTTCTTCAACTTTTCTTTGTCAAGCATGAAATTAATACAGAAATTATTTTGTGAATTACTAAGAGAATCCCCTTGGTTTTCAGCATGTGTTGAGCACAAGCTTCTAGTCTACATTAAACTGTCACTTAGTAATTTGTGTGTATACATGCAACAACATTAATTCAAAAAAGAATAAAACAGAACAACAGAAATAATACATGAAAGTAGATGTGGGTTTGGAGGAAGAGGAAGAAGATCAGTAGAGCAGGGGAACATTATATGGTAATAGGAGATTTAGATATATATAGAAGGCAATAGTGAAACACATTTTTTACAATTGATAAACTAAAAAAAAAGGATAAGGTAATGCCCACATAAGCAACATGAAAATTTCCATTTTTCAGTATCCTTTCTGTTACTTCATGCTTGTTAATTATGGAATGAATATTGTTATTTTTAAGTATTTTATACAAAAAAATCCAAGCCTTTCATAGTTATGTATAGACAATATCTTCCTAAGATCTTCATAAATAATTCACATGAGGGGAATGTGCAAACTACAGCAGAAATATGTTCATGAGAATAAGTTACAAGCAATGATAGATGTACAAATACAGTTTGCTCAAATTTATCATCCATCAGTATTAAAGGAATCTAATATGTTGGTCCCTCCTGAGTTTCTGACATGACAGAAAATACAACTGAAATGATTTTCTAAATCTAGAATGTTCCTAAAAATTATACAAATTTTGAAGTAAATACTTTAGTATAAAAATTGGATAATATAAGATCTCTTGCGCAGGTTGAAGGGAACAGAGAAGACAATAGAAATTAATGGAGGATTCTTTATTTATCTACTATATACCACCTTACATTATGAAATATAGGTTTGGGATCTAGTTTCTTAGGTTTCAATATTGAAGAATTTAGTTTTTTTTAATTTTTAATAAATTTTTTATTAAGAAAAATTTTCCATTTATTTTACATACCAATCATAGATTCCCCCTCTTCCCTCTTCCTGCCCCCCTAGCCACTCCCTCCCAACCCACCCCCGCATTCCTCCCCACAAGAAGGCAAGGCCTCCAATGGGGAGGCACATCTAGTAGAGGCAAGTCCAAGCCCCTACCCCTGCCTCAAGCCTGTGCTAGGTCTCCCATCATAGGTAGTGGGCTCAAAAAAGCCTCCTCATGCACCAGGAATGGATTCTGACCATACCACGAGCCCCTCCCCCATCAGATTAGGCTACACAACTGTCTTGCCATGCGGGTAGAGGGCGTACCCTGGTCCCATGCAGGCTCCACAGCCATTGGTCCAACTTTCGTGAGTTCCTACTAGTTTGGTTCGGTCATCTTTGCAGGTTACCCCATCATGATCTTGATGCACAGCTCATAGAATCTCTCTTCTCTTTCTTCCACTGGACTCCTGGAGCTCAGCCTGGTGTTTGGCTGTGGATCTCTGCATCTACTTTTATCAGTCACTGGAGAAAAGCTCTGTGATGACAGTTAGGGTGTTCACTGATCCGGTCACTGGGGTAAGCCAGTTCAGTTAAGGTACCCTCTCTACTATTTCTTGTAGTCCAAGCTGAGGTCATTATTGGGGATTCCTGGTAATTTCCCTAGTGCTGGTTTTATCTCTATCCCCGTGATATCTTCCTCTATCATAGTATCTTTTTCATTGCTTTCCTACTCTATCCCTGTTACAGCTCAACCATTCCATTTCTTTATGTTCTCATCCCCTATCACCTACATTCCAAACTAGACATCAAAATAATGAACAATCCAAATTTTTTAAAAAAAATGGGTTATAGAGCTAAACAGAGAATTCTCAAAGGAAGAATTTCAAATGGTTGAAAGACATTTAAGGAATTGTTCAGCATCCTTGGTCATCAGGGAAATGCAAATCAAAATGACTCTGAGATATCATCTTACACCTGTCAGAATGGCTAAGATCAAAAGCACTGCAGACAGCTTATGTTGGAAAGGATGTGGAGCAAGGGGAACATTCCTCCACTGTTGGTGGGAGTGCAAACTTGTACAGCCACTTTGGAAATCAGTGTGGCAGTTTCTCACAAAATTGGGAATCAGTCTTCCTCAAGAACCAGCTATACCACTCTTGGTCTTATACCCAAGGAATACTCAATCATACCACAAGGACATATGCTCAACTATGTTCATAGCAGCATTATTCATAATAACCATAACCTGGAAACAACCTAGATGTCCCTCAATTGAAGAATGGATAAAGAAAATGTGGTACATATACACAATGAAGTACTACTCAGCAGTGAAAAACAATGACATCATGAAATTTGCAGGCAAATGGATAGAACTAGAAAGTATCATTGTGAGTGAGGTAACCCAGACTCAGAAGGACAAACATGGTATGTACCCACTCATAAGTGGATACTAGATGTGAACCAAAGGATCACCAGACAGCAACCCCCAACTCCAGAGAAGCTAGATAACAAGGAAGACCCAAAGAGGAACACATGGATCACCCTTGGAAGGGGAAATCGATGAGATCTCCATATGTAAACTGGGGATTAGGGGTTAGTTATTTTTTATGCCATGAGAATCACTTTAGGAAACTATTTCAACATCCTTAATTGTGAAATGCACCTTTCTTTATTTCAAATATTTTTATGTAACTAACTCCTAAATGTATATATTTGATACATTTTAAATTACTTTTTGAAATTCTATAATTGTCTTTATTGAATATTTTTCATGTGTCATTTACAGTCATCAGGATCCAATAGAAAAAAACTGAATCATACAAACAGAATGAAAAATAAGTTTCATTAAATAATTTGAAATAGGTTAGTCATAAAAATCAACCTCAAATGAAATATAATTTAGTCATAAATAAGTAATTTTGTAGCCCTAACTGGTATTTGTAGCATATTTTCAACAAAATAGCTAATAAACTATAGATATTTTCTGCTTTTCATGGATCATAATAATATTGATATGATAATAAATAGTATATTATAATAAAAATTGAAATTGTATAACTATTCTGGCTTAAAAGAAAATTTTTATTAATTAAGATCATAAATATATCAAGAAGTGATAGAATATTTAAAATCAGCAACGTGTCCTCTTTCATTTCTGGTTTTCGTAGTTAACTCATTATTTTCTATTTCTTTTTTTTTTTTTTTTTTTTTTTTTTTTTTTTTGGTTTTTCGAGACAGGGTTTCTCTGTGTAGCTTTGCGCCTTTTTCTGGAGCTCACTTGGTAGCCCAGGCTGGCCTCGAACTCACAGAGATCCGCCTGGCTCTGCCTCCCGAGTGCTGGGATTAAAGGCGTGCGCCACCACCGCCTGGCTTATTTTCTATTTCTTTAGCTAAGATTATGTTAGCTGTTTTGAAAATTTCAAAAAAATCTACTTTTTGATGTCATCAATCTTACCTGATTTTGTCTGTCTCCATTTAATTTTTGTGTCCTTTTTTGCTTATTTCTTTCATTCTGTCAATGTGCTCTTTCTTTCTTGCCTGCCTGCCTGCATTCCTCTCCTTCTATTAAAATCTTCTCTTATGTAATACACCCTGATCACAGTTTCCCCACCCTCCACTCCTCTCAGATCCCCCAGACTTTCCTTCTCCCACAGATCCACTCACTCCCTTTCCCTTTAGAAAGGTGCAGCTCTTCAAGGGACAACCAAGCACAGCAAAACAAGATAAAATAAGAGGCAAAAGCTCTTATATTAAGGCTGGACAAGGCAACCCAAGAGGAGGAAAAGAGTCTAAGCAGACAAAAGAGAAAGATACACCCACTTCGATTGTTATGAGTTGTACAAAAACACCAAGCTAATAGTCACATAATATACTAAGAGGACCTGGTGTAGACCCATGCAGGCTCTATGCTTGCTGTTCCATCTCTGTGAGCCCATATGAGCCTTGCTTAGTTGATTTGATGAGTCATGTTCTTCTGTTATCCTCCATCTGCTCTGATTCTTATAATCTCTCCTACTCCTCTTCCTTGGGGTTCCCTGAGCTCTTAGTGGAGGTACTTGATTGAGAATTCCGATTTATATTCTCTCCGCGTAATTTGTGGCTGTGGGTCTCTGTAACAGCTCCTACCTGTTGCCTCTGGTAGTCCCTCTGATAATGACTAAAAAAGGCATCAATCTATGCATGTAGCAGAATATCATTAGGAATCATTTCATCATCATCATCATCATCATCATCATCATCATCATTATTTATTATTATTATTATTATTATTATTATTATTATTATTATTATTATT
>CABHPR010149682.1:43656-56651 GCA_902168415.1 Peromyscus melanophrys
TTATTATTATTATTATTATTATTATTATTATTATTATTATTATTATTATTATAGCCCTATTTGGTTTTACCATAGGTCACAGAGCTACCCAGCTTCCAATTCCTGGCCATCCATGCAGTGTTGGGCATGGACTTCCTTTCCTGATGTGGGCTTCATGTTAGACCAAACCTTGGTTGGCCATTCCCACAAGTTCCAGTACAACTCAGAGACAGGACAGTTTGTAGATTGAGGATTTTGTGGTTGTGTTGGTGCTCAAGTTAATCTTCTAGTATCCTGTGGATTGCCTTCCCTAGCTAAAGAGATGAGAATTAGTGGTGAGGGCTCCATGTAGGCACCAACTCAACATTTCTATGTTCAATGACCTGTGTGGATGTTGTGGAGAACAATGGAGGCTTGCTGTCAGTTATCAGACAGTGACTATCTGTCCTAGTACTAGCCTAGATTGTTTGAAATCACCATAGGACACCCTGGGCCAACAGCTTGACCCAATGCACCCCTGACCCATCACTGGAAACCTTCCCTGGCTATAAACACCAGTTCAGATTCTGTATCCTCCATTAATATTAGTCTTCAGTAAGGTCAATCTCACAGATTCTAGGAGTTTCCACTACACTAGGTTTCCACATCACTCTCCAAATGGCCCCTAATTCCAGCCACCTCTCATCAAACTCCCTCCTATCACCTGTTTCACTCTCCCTGATTCCTCTTGCCCACATCCCAACCTTCCCCAAGTCAACCTATGAAATCTATTCTAATTCCTATTCCAATGAGCCTCCTCCACTAGGACTCCTCTTTGATTAACCTTTCTGATATTGTGAATTGTAGCTTGATTATCATTTAGTTAATAGATACTATCTACTCATAAGTATATTTGTCATTTGGGGTCTGGGTTACCTCAGGATAATTTTTTCTAGTTGCATCTATTTGCTTACTAATTTCATATGGTTATTATTTTTTAATAACTGAGTTATTCATTGTATAAATGTATCACATTTTCTTTATCTGTTCTTCAGTTGAGGGACATCTAGGGTGTTTCCAGCTTCTGGCTATTATGAAGAAAGCCACATGAACATAGGTGAGCAAGTGTCCTTGTGGTAGGATGGATGGTGTGTGCCCAAAAGTGGTATAGCTGGGTCTTGATGTAGATCAATTCCAAATTCTTTAAGGAACCCCTACATTGATTTATATAGTGGTTATATCAGTTTGTACTGCCACCAGCAATCAAGGATTATTCCCCTTGCTCCATATCCTCTCCAGCATGAGTTGTCACCTGTATTCTTGATCTTCGCCATTCTGACAGGTATAACATGGAATCTTAAAGTAATTTTGAGTTCCATTTCCCTGATGGCTAAGGATATTGAACATCCCTTAAGAGTTTCTCAGCCATTAGATATTCTTCCATTGATAATTATCTCTTTAGATCTGTACCCCATTTTAATTGAATAATTTTCTTGAGTTCTTTATATATTTTGGATATTAGACCTCTATCAGATATAAAGTTGGCAAAAATCTTTTCCCATTGTATAGGCTGCCATTTTGTCCATTATACAGTGTCCTTTGTCTTAAGGAAGCTTTTAAGTTTCATGAGATATCATTAATTGTTTATCTTAGTGCATAAGCTATCAGTGTTCTCTTCAGAACCTTGTCTTCTGTGCCAATGTGTGCAAGTTATCCCCCACAATCTCTTTTATCAGGGTTAGTGTCTCTGGTTTTATGTTGAGGTCTTTGATTCACTTGGATTTGAGTTTTATGAAAGTTGATAAATATGGATCTATTGGCATTCTTCTACATAGAGGCAACCAGTTTGACCAACACCATTTGTTGAAGATGCTTTTCTTTTTTCATTGTGCATTTCTGGCTTATTAATCAAAAATGAGGTATCTATAGGTGTATGGAATGGTGATACCTTTAGCAGTTTTTCATTGTTCAGGTTTGTTTTAGTCATCCTGTTTTTTTTTTCTTTTATATATGTGAAACTGTCAATTGTCCTTTCCAGGTCTGTAAAGAATTTTATTGGAATTTCAATGTGGAATTTGTTGAATCTATAGATAGTCTTTAGTAGGATGGCCATTTTTATTGTTAATCCTACCAATCCATGAGCATTGGATATCTTTCCAAATTCTGATACCTTCTTCAGTTTATTTCATCAAATACTTGATTTTTATTATACAGTTCTTTTAATTGGCTTAGTTGAAGCTACTCCAAGATTTTTATATCACTAAGGCTAGTATAACATCTCTCAAACATTTTTATATAGGCACTTAGTGCTACAAACTTTTCTCTTAGCACTGCTTTTATTATGCCCCATAAGTTTGGGTATGTTGTGTATCATTTTGACAGACATCTAGAAAATATTTAATAGTTTTATTTCTGTCTTGATCCACTTTTCATCTGGTAGAGAGTTATTAAGTTTTAATTAGTTTTAAAGCTTTTTGTTGTTTCTGTTTTTGATATTCAGCTTAATCCACAGTGGTCTGACAGGATGCAGGAAGATTTTTCAAACTTTTGTATCTTTTGAGACTTTGTGTTTGAGTATGCGGTCAATTTTGGAGAATGTTTCTTGAGGTGCTTAGAAGAAGGTCTATTCATTTATGTTTGGGTAAAACATTATATATATATATATATATATATGTTGATTTCCTTTATAACATTTGTGAGCTTTATAACATTGTGAGTGTTTTTCTGTGTAGTTTTTGCCTGAATGACCTGTCTATTAGTGATAATGGGGCAATGAAGTTTACCTTATCAGTGTGTGAGGATCAATATATGATTCACTGTAATGGTGTTAATTTTACAAAAGTGAGTACCTTATATGTGGAGTACTGATGATAAGAATAGATATGTCGCCAGTTGGCGGTGGCACACACCTTTAATCCTGGCAATTGGGAGGTAGAGCCAGGCTGATCTCTGTGATTTCGAGGCCAGCCTGGTCTACAGAGTGAGATCTAGGACAGGAACCAAAACTATACAGAAAAACTCTGTCTCAAAACAAACAAACAAACAAACAAAATAGACAAGTCATCTTGTTGGATTTTTCCTTTGATAAGTATGAAGTGCTCTTCCCCATCTCTTGCTTGATGATGTGGTAACTTTATTATAAATACATCATGTTAAGTTGTGTATTGTACTTTTCTCATCAGCATAGAATTATAGTACCAAAATCAGATGGAAAATACATTTATCTCAATGCATTAACACATGCATTAAATTAAGAATCTGTGATTTTGTCTTATTGGTTTCCTTCCAAAGTTGTTATCCCTTCTAAGTTTCTACCATATTGAAAACAAAAGTGTTACTTATAAGTATTTGGCCTACCATACTCTGGAAATAATCAGTCATTTAAAAAATAATCACTTTGTCTTGAGCTTAGAAATATTGTCCTTGAAGTTATGTTAGTGATATATCACCATTTAATATGCATGAATTATAAATGATAGTCCTGAGAATACAACTCAAACAATGAATTTTGAGCAAACTTATTAGAAGGGCTTTAATATGTTCTATCTCTTAAATACAAAGACTCTCCCTGCTTGAGGATTTGGTGCCCTATCTCAGGAAATCTTGGGGTCTGAGTTTAAAATAAGTACTGTAGTTATATTGTGTTATATTTGTATAATTTACTCCCATGCACTTCACTAGAGCTTGGTATATTTGTTTTAGATTTAGTAGTACTACAAGGTATTTGAAAAAAAAAAAAAAAACTAGAAGGTGGAAATACGTTATTTTTGAACTTGTGCTTTTCACCCTAACTTGCAGACAGCCCAAATTAGGTAATTTTGAAAGCAATAAGCCCTTTTCATTTTTATTTTCCTTTCTGTTAGAATAACAAGCCAATAGCTGTAGTGAATCACATGACTGAATTTAAAAGAGTACAGAGTAGGAGTCTAGGATTTTGAAATATCTTCAAACCACTGTATCCAACCTGGCCTGCTATGTTGGCTAGTTTTATGTCAATTTGACAGAAGATAGAGTCCTCAGACAGTACTGACCCTCAACTGAGATAATGCTTTCATAAGATCTGTAGACAAGGGCTGCAGGCAAGCCTTTAGAGTATTTTCATTTTTATTATTATTTTAATTAAAAAAATATTCATTTTACATACCAACCACAGATCCCCCTCTCTTCACTCCTCTGCCCCCCCCCCAATTCACCTCCTATTCCTTCCTTCAAGAAGGTAAGGCCTCCCATTGGGACTCAGCAGAGCCTGGTACATTCAGTTGAGGCAGGTCCAAGCTACTCCCCCTGCATCAAAGCTGTGCAGTGTCCCACCACAGGTAGTGGGCATCAAAAAGCCTGCTCATGCACCAGGGATGGATCCTGATCATACTGCCAGGGGGCCCCTTAAGCAGATCAAGCTACACAATGGTCCTGTTTATGTAGAGGGCCTAGTCCAGTCCCATGAAGGCCCCACAGCTGGTCTAAAGTTCATGAGTCCCCACTATGTTGGTTTGGTTGTCTCTTTAGGTTTGCCCCTCATAATCTTGGTGCTCCTTGCTCATAGAATCCCTCTTCCCTCTCTTCGACTGGACTCCTGGATCTCAGTCTGGTGCTTGGCTGTGGATTTCTACATCTGTTTCCATCAGTTACTGGATAAAAGTTCTATGATGATGGTTAAGGTATTCACTGATCTGATTACTGGGGAAAGCTAGCTCAGGCACCCTCTCAACTATTGCTTGTAGTCTAAGCTGCAGTCATCCTGTGGATTCCTGGGAGTTTCCCTATCACCAGGTTTCTCCCTATCCCCATTATGTCTCCCTCCATCAAGGTATCTTTTTCAATGCTTTTGCACTCCATCACTGTTCTAGCTTGACCATCCCATTCCCTTATGTTCTCATCCCCTATATCCTACCCTGCATTGACCCCCCCTCACTCTTTCAGGAGATCTCATCTATTTCCCCTTCCCAGGGCGATCCATGCATTCCTCTTAGGGTATTCCTTATTAGCTAGCTCCTCTGGAGCTGTGGGATAGTCTGGTTCTCCTTTGCTTTACATCTAGTATCTACTTATGAGTGAATACATACTGTTTGTCTTTCAGAGTCTGAGTTACCTCATTCAGGATGATATTTTCTAGTTCCATCCATTTGTCTGCAAATTTCATGATGCCATTTTTTTTTACAGCTGACTAGTACTCCATTGTGTATTTATACCCCATTTTCTTTATTCATTCTTTGGTTGAGAGGCATCAAGGTGGTTTCCAGGTTCTGGCCCTTAAAAATAATGCTGCTATGAACATAGTTGAGCAAGTGTCCTTGTAGTATGATTGAACCATTCCTTGAGTATATTCCCAAGAGTGGTATCATTGGGTCTTGAAGTAGATTGATTCCAAATTTTCTGAGAAACCACCATACTGATTTCCAAAGTGGCTGTACAAATTTGCATGCCTACTAACAGTAAAGGAGTATTCCCCTTGCTCCCTATCCTCTCTAACATAAACTGTTATCAGTGTTTTTGATCTTAGCCACTATGATAGATGTAAGATGGTATCTCAGAGTCATTTTGATTTGCATTTCCCTGATGACTAAGGATGTTGAGTAATTCCTTAAATATCTTTCAACTATTTGAAATTCTTTCATTGAGAATTCTCTGTTTAGTTATGTAGCCTATTTTTTAATTGGATTTGTTTGTTATTTTGATGTCTAGTTTCTTGAGTTCTTTATATATTTTGGAGATTTGCCCTCTGCAAGAAGTAGGGTTGGTGAAGATGCTTTCGCATTATGTACACTGTCGTTTTGTCTTATTTACCATGTCTTATACCTTGCAGAAGCTTCTCAGTTTCAGGAGGTTCCATTTATTAATGGTTACTCTCAGTGTCTGTGATACTAATGTTATATTTAGGAAAAGGTCTCCTGTGCCAATGTGTTCAAGGATACTTTCTATTTTCTCTCCACTCAGGTTCAGTGTAACTGAATTTATGGTGAGGTCTTTGCTTCACTTGGACTTGAGTTTTGTGCATGGTGATAGATATGGATCTATTTGTAGTCTTCTACCTGTTGACATCCAGTTACATCAGCACCATTTGTTGAAGATGCTTTTTTTCCCCCATTGTACAGTTTTGGGTTCTTTGTCAAAAATCAGGTGTTCGTAGGTGTATGGATTAATGTCAGGGTCTTCAATTCAATTCCTTTGGTCCACATGTAGAATTTTATGCCAATACCAAACTGTATCAATTATAGCTCTATAGTAGAGCTTGAGGTCAGTGATTATTATGCCTACAGAAGTTAGCTTTTTCCTAATTAGTGATCAATGGTGGAGGGCTCAGTTAGTGTGGATGTTGCTATACATGGGCTTGTTGTCCTGGGTTCTATAAAGAAGAAGGCTGAACAAGCTAGGAAGCAAGTCAGTAAGAAGCATTCCCCCATGGTCTCTGCAACATCTCCTGCCTCCAGGTTGCTGTTATGTTTTAGTACCTTCCCTGTATTTCCTCAATGATAGACTTCAATGTGGAAGTGCAAGCCAAATAAATTCTTTCCTCCCCTCATTTTTTTTTCTGTCATAGCAATAGTAACCCTATGTGGGTAGTAGGGCACCCACCTTTACAGTATTGCTTAAACATGAGAGGAAATAAACACCGAAAACATTAGTGACTTCTTTACTCTAGAACTTGGTTATCAGAAGCAAAACAAATTCACATCCAGTATAATATTAGTAAAGGATTGAGAGCTATTTATATTAAGCAGGAAGAAGCCTGGGAAGTCTCTGTTTATGTGTAGGGTCAACATTTTTTCACTGATTACAATGGGATAACATAAACTTGCAATTTTGTCATTTATTGTACAGTGGCAAAAAGAGAGATTTAGAGTATATAACTATTGATCTTAAGACTTATCCACTAAACAAATCTTGATGTATTTTATCCAAAAAAACAGTTCTCAAATTCCTAATCTAAAATTATATTTTTAAGTGAATAATTCATAGATGGCTTTTGACAAGATGGCCATTTTTACTCTGTTAATTTTATTGATTCATGGACATAAAGGACGTTTCCATCTTCTGATATCTTCTCCAATTTCTTTCTTCAAAGACTTGAAGTTCTTGTCATATAGTTTTCATTTGCTTGGTTAGTGTTACACCAAGACATTTTATATTATTGTGGCTATTGAAAAGAGTGTTACTTCCCTGATTTCTGTTTCAGTCCATTTATTGATTGTATATAAAAAGTTCTATGGATTCTTTAGAATTAATTTTGTATCCAGCTACATGCTGAAGTTTTTTATCATCTGTAGGAGTTCCCAAGTCACTTATATATATATGATCATGTCACCTACAAATAGCAATACTTTGACTTCTTCCTTTTCAAGTTGTATCCCCTTGGTCTCTCTTTTTTGTCTTCTTGCCATAGCTATAACCTCAAGAACTATATTGAATAGATATGGAGAAAAGTGGACAACTTTGTCTTGTTTCTCATTTTAGTGGAATGGTTGTATGTTTCTCTCCATTTAAATTGAGGTTGGCTGTAGGCTTGCTGTATGTTACCTTTACTATGCTTAAGTATATCACCTTGATCCCTATCTCTCCAAAACTTTTATCATGAAAGGTGTTGGATTTTGTTAAGGCTTTTTCAGCATCTAATGAGATGAGCATGTGGGTTTTTTCTTTCAGTTTGCTTATATGGTGGATTACATTGGCAGATTTTCATGTTTAACCATCCCTGCCTCTTTGGGATAAAGGCAACTTGGCTGTGGAAGATAATCTTTTTGATATGTTCTTAAGTTAGGTTTACTAGTATTTTATTAAGTATTTTTGCATCTATGTCCAAAAGGGAAATCAATATGTAATTTTCATTCTTATTTGAGTCATTATGTGATTTCAGTGTCAGAGTGACTGTGGCCTCATAAAATGAATTTGGCACTGTTACTTCAGTTTTTGTTTTGTGGAATACTTTGAGGAGTATTGACATTAATTCTTTTCAAAGTCAGGTAGAATACTACAATAAAAACATCTCACCCTGGTCTTTTCTGGCTGGTCAACTTTTTGACTGCTTCTATTTCCTTGGGGTTTATAGGTCTGTTTCAATTGTTTATCTGATCTTGATTTAACTTTGGTAAGTGGGATCTATAAATAATTGTCCATTTCTTTTATATTGTTCAGTTTCATTTGTTTAAAAGTATGACCTCATAATACTTTGGCTTTCCACGGTGTGTGTTGTTATATTCCTCCTTTTCATTTCTGATTTTGTTAATTTGCATATTCACTTTCTGTCTTCTAGTTAGTTTGTTAAGGGTTTGTCTATCCTGTGATTTTTCTCAATGAAACTCTTTGTTTCATTGATTCTTTTTATTGTTCCCTTTGTTTTTATTTTATTAATTTTAGCCCTGAATTTTATTATTTCTTGCCATCTACTTCTTTTGAGTGTGTCTGCCTTCTTTTTGTTCTAGGGCTTTCAGGTATGCTGTTAAGTAGCTATTAATCTCTCTAATTTCTTTATGAACACACTTAGTGCTATGAACTTTCCTCTTTGCACTGTTTTCATTGTGTCCCATAAGTTTGGGTATGTTGTGTATTCATTTTTATTGAATTCTAGGAAGTTTTTAATATCTTTGTTTATTTCTTCAGTACAGAGTTTTTCAGTTTCCATAAGTTTGTATGCTTTCTGTTGTTGACATCCATGTTTATTCCATAGTGGTCTGATAGGATACATGAGTTATTTCAATTTTCTTGTATCTGTTGAGACTTGCTTTGTGACTGAGTATTTGGGCCACTTTGGAGAAGGTTCCATAAGGTGCTAGAAGAAGGTATATTCTCTTGTGTTTGGGTTAAATGTTCTGTATATAACGGTTAGGTCCATTGGATTCATAACATCTGTTAGTTCCAATATTTCTCTGTTGAGTTTCCATCTGGACAACATGTCCATTGGTGAGAGTGGGATGTTGAAGCCTTCCATTATTAATGTGTTGTAGATTCAATGCAATTCCATCAAAATTCCAGCACAATTCTTTACAGATCTTGAAAGAAAAATACTCAACTTTATATGGAAAAGTAAAATACAAAGGACAGCTAAAACAATCCTGCAAATTAAGACATCTTCCAGATGTATCACCAGCCCTGATTTCAAGCTGTACTTCAAAGAAATACTAATTAAAAACAGCATGGTATTGCCATAAAAACAGACAAGTTGATCAATGGAATTGAACTGAAGATCTAAGTAAATTCACACACCCATGGGAACTTGGTTTTTGATAAAAGCCAAAATTATACAATGGAGAAAAGAAATCATCTTCAACAAATGGTGCTGGTTTAACTGGATGGCAGCATGTAGAAGAATGTAAATAGATACTAATCTATCTCCCTGCACACAACTGAAGGCCAAGTAGATCAAAGAACTCAACATAAAACCATGTACAATGTGTGTAATAGAAGAGAAAGAGGGGACTATCCTTGGATGTATTGGTACAGGAGACAACTTTCTGAACAGAACACCAATTGCACAGGCACTAAGATCAACAATAAATAAATGGGTCCTCATGAAAACAAAAAGCTTCTGTAGGGCAAAGGATACTGACAAAAAGACAAAATGGCAGCCTACAGAATGGGAAAAAGGTCTTCACCAACTTGGCATCTGACAGAGGACTGATATCCAAAATATGTAAACTACTCAAGAAACTAGACATCAACAAACCAAATAATACAGTTAAAAATGGTATACAGATCTAAACAGAGAATTCTCAACAGATGAATCTCACATGGCCAATAATCCCTTAAAAAAGTGTTAAACATTCTTAGCCATTAAGGAAACGTGTAGCAAAAGGACTCTGTAATTCCATCTTACACTTGTCAGAATGGCTAAGATCAAAACACAAGTGACAGCTAATGCTGGCGAGGATGTGGAGTAAGAGGAATACTCCATTGCTGGTAGAAGTTCAAACTTGCATAGTCACTTTGGAAATCAGTATGGTGGTCTCTCAGAAAACTGGATATCAATCTACATCAAGACCTAGCTAACCATGCATATATATTATACCATCTTACCATACCAGAAGGACATTTGCTCAACTGTGTTCACAGCAGCTTTGTTCATAATATCCAGTGTGTAAAGAACCTAGATGTCAACAAAATGTGGTACATTTATACAATAGAGTATTATTCAGCTGTTAAAAACAATGGCATCATGAAAATTGCTGGCAAATAAATGAAAATAGAAAAGGTTTTCCTGAATAATGTAACTCAGATCCAGAAAGACAAACATGGTATGTATTCTTTTACAAGTGGATGTTAGCCGTAAAGTAAAGGACATTCATGCTACAATCTACAGACTCAGAGAAGCCAAGTAATAAGGAAGGATCAAGGTCAGGCACATATGAATCCCACTGTGAAGGGAAAATTGGATAGACGTTGCCAGTATACAGGGAAGGGGTCTGGATTGGGGGGTTGGCATGGGAACAGGAGGGGTCAGGAGGATTGAGGAAAAGAGTATTGGGTGAGACAACTATAATGAGGGGTGGCTCTCTGAGAAGAGGTAGAAACCTAATGCAAAGGAAATTCCCAGGTTTCAGTGAGTATGGCACTAGCTAAGTCTCCTAGAAATGGAGAATATAGAGCCTGAACTGACCATCTCCTATAACCAGGCAAGATTTCCAATGGAGCGATTGGGACACCAACCCAGCCACAAACCTTTGAACTACAACTTGTTTTGCTTATAAGATGTGTAGTGAGGTTTGTCCAGTCCCACCCAGTTTCATGGTCCTGTAGCCACTTGTAAAATAATCACTTAGAGGCTTAATATTATTTACAAACTGTGTGGTCTATGGCAGGCCTATGGCTGGTTAGCTCTTATATTTTAAATTAACCCATTTCTATTAATCTATGTTTTGCCATGTGTTCTGTGGCTTACTGGTCTGCTGGCATGTTCTTCCTTGGGCTGCAGGCTGATGTCTACCCCAACTCTGCATTTCTCTTTCCCATCTCTCTCCTTGGATTTCCCACCTGCCTCTAAGCTGCCTTACCATAGGCCAAAGAAGCTTACTTATTAACCAATGGGAACAACATATATGCACATACAGAAAGATATCATCCAGGATTCCCTGTTTTCTATCTAATAAAAAAGGAAGGTTTTAGTTTTAATATAGTAAAATTATATATAACAAACAGTTATCAAGTGAGAATTACAGTCACAATATCTAGTCTATTTCTGTTTGGCAAAAGTAAAGAAAATATAATATTTTATCATCTATCCTGTATTTGTGAGTCTAATGTTTCATATCTAATTTATCTTTTATCATAACCAAGGAAAAATATAACTATAACTATCTAGTCTTCAACTCCATCAGAGACCCTAGAAGGATATAATATTACCTAAGTAAACAGGAAGAGCATTGTAAGCAACTTCAAAAAATCTAGAATGACTGAGATAACAGTCTGTCTGGACAGTCACTCAAAGTTTCTCTGCAATATTGGGGCATCCATCTTCAGCCTAGAGTTTCTCAGTCACTTCTCCCTGTGTTCTGTAGAATGTCTGGCAGTCTCCTCTGTGAAGCAGGAACCTGATGGACCATCTTGCCATGTTTTGGCAAAATTTAGTGGTCATTTTTCCATGGGTCCTGCATGTCCAGTTGATGCAAAATTTTGTCAAGCAGTCCAAGCAAGAGCAGTTTCTTGTCCAAATGGCTAACTTTTGCCCAGAAGGAAAGCAAACTCCATATGGAGTTTCTTCAGTGCCCATCATCTTCTCTGAAGTAGATTGGTGTTGCCAGGAGCAGATGTGTCTCACTGTCCAGAAAGTCTTAAGTTCTTAAAACATTTTAAATGTCATATGCTGTGGGTCTTTGAAGTGTTTGAAGATTACCTACCTAATTGAAATATATCTATGTATATCAAAAAAACTGAACTAACATGACTATATTTTTGATTATCCTAGATGACTATTAATCCATATTTCTTAATTATATATTATAATTTTAAATGAGCTATATAAACATAATACCTTAAATAAAGGTTATAAATATACATACAGTATAACAAAATTAACTTTAAATTTGAAATAATATAAAATCTTTAGGAATGTAAAACAGTTTAAACAAGCTGTTGCTCTTTAAATGTAGATTCAATAATCTACCCTTTTATCTTATCATAGCTATACTATTCACTTTTCTTTTTTAGAAAGAGATTGCATTTATAATCAACCCCCTTTAAATAAAAATAAACATTTATAAACAATATTTTGTGAATTTGGGCATAGTTTCTCATACAACTTCTTGCTAGTTGGGGGTGCTGGTAATCTTATGGAGATCCTGAGAAAATTAAGAATTATAGTTAAATCTTGGCTGTAGTCTGTGAGAATGGATCATCTCAGCCAGTTTCTTTGAAGCTGATTTTGGATGTTGGATCATCAGAGCCATGGTATCATCAGACACCTTTCAGGGGGTCTTAGTTGATCAAACCCTATTCCCTGGAAGCAACTCACAGGTTCTCATCTTCTGTGGAGATAAAAGCAGAACCTTTTTTCTAAAGCAACATGTCCTTAGACATAAATTTTGAAGTCAAGATATCTTTAAAATATGTATATTTGTTTAACTGAGTAGCCTTTACAATCAAATATCTTTCTGCAGTTAAAAATCTTAAAGACAACATAATCCAGATGGTCTGTGTGATTTCCATCTTTACGTGGCTTATTTTTTATATTACTTTTACTATCTCTTTAAATACTTTATTTTTTAAAATGATCTGTTTCTTTATATAACTGCATATATTCTTTTCTTTTCTCTCTTCAAAGCCTATGTACATTTTTACACACACTGTAAAGAGTTTAGAGTTTTTTTTTTCCATCTGAATCTGTTGTATTGTGAATCTATAATCCTTCTCTGACGAGGAGAGATTTTAAACTGTTAAACTGCATAGTTAGGATGAAAATCAGCAGCCTTGGCTGCTGTCTCAAGCCATCTCAGCCTCCCAACATGGTGGAGGTACCCAGGAGAGTCACACTTACCCTGACAACTCTGAGGTCCATGCTGCCACCAGGTTGTTGTACACCTGGCCAATAAACCTTTTTTTTTTTTTTTTTT
>CABHPR010149683.1:0-24083 GCA_902168415.1 Peromyscus melanophrys
GGGGGGGGGGGGCTCTCTTTGGTCCATCTAGCTTCTTGAATAGACTGATGATGTATGTTAACACAATTGAGATCATCAGTGTGACATCTGTGGAGTGTCACCTGGTTCTCGGGGATCTAATGGTGGAGATCATTTGTTTTCCCTGTTCTTTTCTTGTCTGTTCCCTCTCAGGGTCAGCATGAATGTAAGTAGAGGGCAACTCTTACTTTGAGAGCAAGTTGGTCTAACTCTGTATCTGCCAAGCATTGCTCTCATTCATTCTATCAGAGAAAGATATCTTTGTCCATGGGCCATTCCATCATTCCACCATAAATACCATGCTTTTTCACTCAGGTTACAATGGAATGTTGGGCATGCTCAGTAGAATTTAAATGGAGGTGTACCTTACATTTGTTTGTTTGTTTGTTTGTTTGTTTGTTTATTGCCACCCTCGAGGATCTACCTTTGGGTATATACCCAGTCCCAAGTCACCATTTAGGTCATTTAGTCACCTATACCAGCAACCATATTTCTGCAAGAGATTTTCAAAGCCCTCATGTGGTGGTTCAGTGCCTCCATGCTTGTGTCTCTGGGACTCAAAGCTGAGCAGGTGAACCGGCAGCTAAGAAGGCTTTTGACTTCACAGCGTAGGTGGACGACTCAGCATTGGAACAGCTACTCGCTATTTCTGAGAAATTCAACGGTGACACATTGTCAAGAGATGCTTCAGCTTTATCCTCCTTTATCCACAAAATATTTATCAAATTTTGACTCTCTGCTATTTCCCCTCTGAGTGTTAGAGATGTGAGCAATGAGAGTAGCAGAGGAAGCAGCAAGCAATAGTCAAAATACCTACTACTGTTTTTCTCAGTGAAGCAGGTACTCTGTCAGGGACTTCATGGTATTAGCTCATAATCTAGAGGTAACTTTATTTCTGCATCTGTCGGTCATTTCTGCTGGGACTCCATCTAATCAGGACATTTTTTCCCATGGTGGGAATGGGGGAAATGTCAGGTTTAATCCCATTGGTACTCAACATTGGTTAGTTAACTAAGAAACTTGAAAAGTGTTTTCTCTAAAATAATAGAAAATAGCAGTCACATTTTATGATGCCTCTAGTAAAAAGCCTAGCTCACAGAAGGGTGAATGGTACTTGGGAAGGGGCACTGCTTATTCATGGAAGGATCGAAGTTATGTTACCAAGAGAGAATCTGTTCCCTCATAAACTACATCATTATGGTTACTCTGGAAGAACCAAGGACTAGTTTTAGCACAGCTGTGTCCTTCTCCATTTGGAAAAATAAGCTTTTCACTGGAAGCTGGGTTATAACACTAGAGCACCCAGAACCTTCCTTTCTCTTTGGGCTCAGTACTTTCTGGTTTAGAGGTAACAAATCCAGTAGTTTAGAGCTTTGAGTTGACATTAATGTGTGGCTAGGTTCCCATGCATGCAAGATACAAGAGGGTGGAAACATTTCTTTTTCTATATAGTTCGGTGGGCTATAGCTTCCAAGCTGAGCAGTACGGGGTACTGAGCTGGCAGACTCAGCTGAGAAGTCTTCAGGAAGGAAGCACATCATATCTGAGAGAGCAGTGGAGGAAGGAAGTGATACATTCTATGGGCTATGATCTTCCGAGACTCACACCTCAGCGCTCCTCACTGCAGCTCTTACGGCTGTGTGAACAATGGTCCCACATGCTCATGTCTGAATGATGGTTTTTCAGCTTGTGGTGCTAGTTTGGGCGGCTGTAGACCCTTCAGGAAATGGAGTAGGATGGCAGCAGTAGATCACTGGGGGCGGGCCTTTGAATGGTATAACCCAGCCCCTGATTCTACACCCTGTGTTAGTACTGCCGGATGCACATTCCCCATCACCACCCCTGTCCTGTGGTCTGGTCTCCTTGCCATGCCTTTTCTGCCATGATAGACGGAAACTTTTGAAACCTTCAGCCAGAATAAATCTTTCCTCCTTTACATTGTTTCGAGGTGCTGGAGTCACGGTGATGTAAAAGCAACTAGTCCAGAAGCTCTAGAGGACAAATGTGTTAGAAAAAAAATCACAGCTTCTATGCATCTTACACTAAGTTGCCTTATGCAGGAGTCATGGCCTTTTATTCATTCACTAACTATTTGATAAGCTCCCACTGTGGATGGAACACAATGTTACCTGCCGAGTATGGTGACAAATAAAACCAGACAGGGTTCTAGGCATCATTTAATAATATTTCAGCAAAAGGAATAGAAAGTAAATAAGCATGAATATGAATGAGAATGACAGTTTGGGCCACATTCTGGGAGGGAAATGGAATGACTGACAGCTACAGCTTAGGTGTTTTGGAAGACCTCACAGAAAAAGCATCCTTTAGCTTGAGATCTGACCAATGAGTAGGAGCAAGTGCACAGTGGGTGTGCAGACAGACAGGCAGACGGAAGGGCAGGCAGCAAGGCCCTGGGGACAGAAAGCTCTTAAACTTTGGAGCGGTGATGCTTAACTTGGATGTACAATGAGATTTCCTAGGGAGCTTTCGTATGACTGGTGTGTGGTACTCAGAGAAGCTGCTGTGGAGGCATGGGGAGGAGTGCATTGTGGCTGGATGTAGTGAGAATAGATGAGAATAGAAGGCTCCAAGAAGGGGTGCACCAAGGAGGATCACCCAGGATCATTTAAGACCGTGGGTTTTTTTTCAAAGGAATTCAGATTTGATCTAATTCAGTGAAATAAGTGCATTTATTTCAACCATGACAGTGTGTGTATGTGTGTGTGTGCACATGCATGCATGCCTCTACATCAGCTTCTCTGAGTACCAAACATCAGTCAGTTCTAAAGCTCCCTGGGAAATCTCATTGCATGTGCACATGTACTAGAGAAAACAGGAAAACAGGAGATACACAAATCAGAGACAGCATCACTCTGTCCATCCTGCCTAAGAGGAGAAAAGTATTATTGTGTGGATATGAGATGTTTCCCGTGAACTCAGATATTGGCTTGGTTGCCAAATGAAGGGCTTTTAGGAAGGGACAAGATCCCAAGGGTTCTCATCTGCTCAACAAATCGCTCCTCAATTGATTCCTGATATGTCCTTGTTGAAATGTGGTGGAAAGCAGAAAGTGAGACTGAGGTAGAGAAAGTGGGTCACAGGGTGTTCCTGGAAAGCTGCATCTCATCCCCTGCTGCTGTGCCCTCTTCTCTGCTTTCTGGATGCCGTGATGTAAGCAGCTCTTCTCCATCATGCCCTTTTGCCCTGGAGTTCTGCCTTACCAGAGAGACAAACAACAAAGCCACTGAGCACTGACAGAACTTTCTGGAACTATGAGACAAAAATAAAATCTTTTCTTACTTTAAATTGTTGCTCTTGGTTATGTCTTATAGTGATTTTAAAAAGTCTAGCAGGAGAGATAATTTTTTTTTCAGAGACTGTCACTTGCTATATGGAAACTTTGGCTCCTAAATCCAAGATAGCCCCTGAAACTTAAATGAAAGATGGGATTTCCTGATTTTTCCTCATTTAATAAGTCGAATGGGGGCATAGATTTTATCAAAACACATTATATGCATGTACTAAACCCTCAGTTCTAACAAATGGAGGCATCTGGCATGTCCAGGTTACCAAGGGGTCAGAGAGACTTCTTGAAGACTGAGGAATGGGAATTTACTCTTCAGAAAGCAGACTGAATGGGGAGGGCCCTCTTGAAGTTCCAGGGAAATGCCATGTCATCAGAAAGTTACACAGTGCTTCATCACACATTGTGGTACACTGAGCAGCACCCTCAGTGTCACGTGGAGTGCGTTGGACATAGGAATGTCACTCGAAAGCTACTGATTCAAAATTTTTTTCTTCCACTGGATTGCCAGGTTGGAAAGAACTTCTGTTACTGCTTGAATTCGTCACCCCTAAGTTCATATGCTAGCAACTTGATTCCGAACGCAACAGAACAGTTGAGAGGTGGAGTGTTGAAGAGGTTATCAGGTTTAATGGGTTAAAGCCACTATTGTGTGTGTCAAGCTGACAACACTCTGTCACAGCAATAAAAACCAAACTAGAATCAAAATTGGTACCAGAGAGAATAGGATCTTGCTGTGATGGACCTGAGCATGCTTTTCTTTCTTTGTTTCTTTGTTTCTTGGTTTTTTGTTTCTTTCTTTGTTTCTTTGTTTCTTTCATTCTTTCTTTATTCCTTCTTTTTTTCTTTCTAGAGAATTGTGGGAAGATTTCAGAACTTTGGGTTGGGAAAGCCATTAACTGCTCAAAGCTTAATGGGCTTCTCTGTGGGAACTTGTAATAGAAGAGCATTGAGAGAAATTCACACGAAGGAGATCTGGCTTGTAAAGTTTCAGAGGCAAGTAAAAACTCTATCAGGGCTGTTCAGGTGATATATTTTAATTAATAATCTGTGGCTTTTGGTAATCTGGTGCTCATTGAAGAAAACCTCCTGGAAAGTATTTCCTCAAAGTCAGAACACAAACCATGGTCTAGAGAGACTAAGGCTGCATCCATTCTCAAACTTGGTAATATGTAAGAGTCTCCCACACAGTACTTATTTTGGTAGCATGGAAGCTGCAGAATTGAAGGGGTCAGGGAGAAAGCTGAGGCTTAGCACTGTGTGAGAAGGTTGAAGTCCATCAAGAGAGTCCAGGAAGCTATTGGTGGAAGTGCAACCTCAGATGTAGTGGAAACTCCAACATGTTTGAGATGCCAAGACTGTGGCATGACCACTAAAGACAGTGTCAAGTGTGGAGTGGATCTGGCCTGACTATATTAGGCAGGTGGTGTGTGTTGAAGATGGCAGAGCTGGAGAAGTAGAGCTACCCAAGTCTCCTGGAGCCCAGAAGATTGTGAGTCCCAGATGCCTTACACTGAGTTAAAGGATTTGATTTATACTGCTGGATGTTGATTTTGATTCAATATGATTGTAACTGTTCCTTGGTTCTTCCCTTGTGGGATAAAAGGTTTGTGATTTATTTTTTATTTTATAGGAGCCTACATCTGAGAAATGTTTGAGTTTTAAAGAGATATCAGACGTTTTAGAGACTGGAGTTGTGTTAAAATTCAAAAGACTGTGAGACTTTAAAAGTTGGAGTGTGGTTTATATTGTGATGCCAATCATAACATGAGATCTTGGGGGATTAACAAAAAAGGAGAGATTGTAGTTTAATGGTGATGTGTTTTTGTGTCAAACTGACAAGGGATTAATTGTGCCAGTTAATTTTTTGTTAATTTGACATAAGCTAGAGTCATCTAGGAAAGGCAATGTAAATTGTGCATTGCCTCTATCAGATTGGCCTGTAGACAAGTCTGTGGGGCTCTTCAATTTCTTTTTTTTTAAAAGATTTTTTTATTATGTATACAGTATCTGCCTGCATATATGCCTGCATACCAGAAGAGGGCACCAGATCTCATTACAGATGGTTGTGAGCCACCATGTGGGTGCTGGGAATTGAACTCAGGACCTCTGGAAGAGCAGACAGTACTCTTAACCTTTGAGCCATCTCTCCAGCCCCTGCTTTTCAATTTCTTGACTGATGATTGGTATGGTAGGGCACAGGCCACTGCGGTCAGTAACACCCCTGGGAAAGTAGTCCTGGGTTATGGAAGAAAGCAAACTGAGAAATCCCTGAGAGCAAGCATTCCTTCATGGCCCTTGCTTCATTCAGTGCCAGCCCCACATTCCTACATTGAGTTTCTGAGTTGACGTCACAGATGAAGGACTGTACGCTGTAAATCAAGTGACAGTCCCCACTCAGGTTGGTTTTAGTCAGTGCTTTTATCACAGCAACAGAGAAGCAAACTGGATTGTCACAGGAGTGGGTTAGGTTTCTTAGAAGCCAGTTTCTTACAACATAATGAACTCAACCCTCTCTGCCCTCTACCACACACACACACACACACACACACACACACACACACACACACTCCATATATATTTTCTTCTCTGTCTTTCTGATTAGGAGATGGAGGCACTTTTATATCTTGTATTATAAAGATACATTTGTGCTACATATTGTAGTACAATGGTTTAATAATATACACTATAATGGTTTGTTTGTTTCAGGTTAATCCCCAGCCCCAGTCCAGATGCTCACAGAGGAGTATAAAGTTGAAATAGACAGACATCAATGGGACTCCACATCTCAAGAAGTGCCCGAGCTCCTATATCCACAGAACGAGGGAGAATGTGAGGCGTGGTGGCAGGGGAGCCACAGATAACACATATCTCAGAGATGTGCCTGAGCACCTGAGCAGAGGGGTGAGGCTGAGCCAGAGTGGATGGCTGCCTTTGTGTCCTCTCTTCCCATAAGGCCATCTTGCTGGAGATCAGACTCGGAACAGTCTTTTAAAAAAGATGTTAAGTCACTGCTGTATGGGACCACCAGGTCTCTGAATAAAGCATAACATAAAGATTTCTTTCTTCTATCCATTCATCCACCCATTGGTGACAGGCAGCATAGGTTAGGTTCTTGTTGTTGTTATAGATTCTGGAAAGTTGCTTCAGGACTCTCTAGTAAGTCACCGAATTAACAAGGAGCCCTGGTGGCTGCCTGGACAGGGAGTACCTGTGAATCTACCCTGGACTGTGATTTCACTTGAGGACTTCCCTTCCTCAGCTCCCCTGAACTCTCTCTGCTGTCACCCAGCAGATCGACTCCCCAAGCTTTCTGGTTTGCTTCCTGAGTCAAGACTTACCTGGCTTCTAGTTTAAAAATGCTTTCTCTTCCGTTCCTATCCCAGACATGGCCTGTGTGGCCTCTGGTTTGAAAGTACCTTTCCGTTCTGCCCTGTTCTGTGTAGTTTATTTCAGGGCTCTGATTGTTAGAATGGATGACACAGCCTCCATTCCTGCCAGCAGACCTTGTTAGCCGCCCCTTGGGGATATGCTCTTGTAAAATTGATCTGATTATGCCTATGCAGCTATGAAAAAAAAAATAGCCGTTTTCTATCTCCCCAAGTTCCCCAGGAGAGCAAATGCCTTTTGTAGCCCAAACTGCAATTACAAGACTAAAATAAAGATTTTTGGTTGCATGTATATTTTTCACCTTCTGCCCTCTTGCTCATACAAGACAGATCGCTATCTCAGGCCATTGGAAGCTTCTTATTTGGGCCAGCCTTTGTTAAACTGTAACATTCTACAACTCTCAGACCTTTGTAAGACAGAAGAAAAAAATGTAAAAGAATCTTTCTAAAAATCCAAATGATAACATGGTGAACAATCAAGCCTGCAAGCCAAACACTAATAAACATAAAAATGAAAAATCAGCAAGATTCCCATCTACAAATGACAAACACACAGAGAAAGAGATCAAGGAAACAGTACCTTTCACAATACCTCACAAAATATCTTGAGGAAACTCTAATCAAACAAGTTGAATGACTTGCATTATAAAAATTTGGGGGACAATGAAGAAAGAAATTGAAAATGGCATCAGAAGATGGAAAGATCTCCTATGCTCATGGGTCAGTAGGATTAATATTGTGAGAATGACCACCCTACCAAAAGCAATCTACAGATTCAATACACTCTCCATCAAAATCCCAACACAATTCTTCATATAAATTGAAAAAAACAATCTTCAACTTCACATGAACACACACACACACACACACACACACACACACACACACATGCACACACACAACTCAGAATATCTAAAACAATTCTGAATAATAAAAGAACTCCTGGAGATATCACCAGACCAGATTTCAAAGTGTATTGCAGAACTATAGGAATAAAAGACAGTTTGGTATTGTCACAAAATACCAGCTTGACTAATGGAATAGAATTGAAGATCCAGACATAATTCTACACAACAATGGACATCTGATTTTTTGACAAAGAAGCAAAAAGTACACACTGGAGAAAAGACAGATTTTCAACAAATGGTGCTGGTCTAACTGGATGTCTGCATGTAGAAGTCTACACACAAAACTCAACTCCAAATGGATCAAGGACTCAACATAAGTCCAGCTACCCTGAATCTGATAGAAAAGAAAGTAAGAGAATAGGTTTGAACTCATTGGCACAGGAAAAGGTTTTATAAACAGGACACCAATACCATAGGCATTAAGACCAACAATTAATAAGTGGGACCTCATGAAACTGAAAAGCTTCCACACCTTAATTTGAGCAAAGTGGCAGCCTTCAGAATTGGAAAATATCTTTATTGATTATATAGAGGGTTATTATCAAGAATACACAAGGAACAAAAAATCACCCTGAATATCAAGAAAACATAACTCAGTTAAAAAATGTGGTATAGTGCTATACACAGAGCTCTCAAACGGTGAAACACAAATGGTGGAGAAACACTTTAAAAGATGTTCAACATCCTCAGCCATAAAGGAGATACAATCTAAAACCTCTTTAAGATTTTATCTTATACCAGTCAGAATAGCTCAGATCAATAAAACAGATGATGGCTCATGCTGGTGAGGATGTGGGGTAATGGGAACACTCATCCATTACTGATGGGAATGCAAACTGGTACAACCTCTGTGGAAACTTTAGGTTCCTTGAGAAGCTGGGAATCAGTATACCTCAAGATCTAGCTATACCACTTTGGGAATAGATCCAAATGACTTTATATCTTACTCTAAAGATAATTACTCATACACATTTATTGCTGTTCTATTTATAATAGCCAGAAATTAGAAACAGCCTAGATATCCATCAACTGATAAATGGATAGTGAAACTTTGGTACATATATACAATGGAATATTATTTAGCTGTTAAGAAAAATGAAACTACAAAATTTTTAGGTAAATGGATGGAGCTAGAAACAATCATCCTGAGTAAGGTAACTCAGGCCCACAAAGACAAATAATGCAGATTTTCTCTTCTATGTGGGTGTTAGCATTTAAACTTTAGATATGTGTATTTCAATCAAAATAACCACAAAGGTCGCATAGCTGGTAAGGGACCAGGTGAGGAGGAGGAGATCTTTCAAGGAAGCAGAAGCAGAGGATAGCATCATAAAGAGAGAGAGGGGGAATTATAACAGAAGATTAATTGGGGATGGGGACAGGAGGTCTCATAGTAAATGAGAATATTGGGAAGGACAGCTAACACTAACGCTCTTTTGAAAGCTGTATGGAAACTTAGCTCTGTAGAAGCTCCCTAAAATGAAAGGAATCTAAATAGAGTCACTATAGAATGGGGGAGACAGCGCCCCAACTGGACATCTTATGCTACCAAACTTTATTCCTACTGACTAGTAATTATGCTGCTGGATAGTACTTTGCACACTACTGGAGCATAGAAATAATCATCAGTATCATCCAGCTACAAACCTTGTATGAACTTAGGACCCATTCATTAACATGAAACCCATACAGGACACAGCTAAGGTTGCCAAGAGTCTGAGACTAGATACCTATACCTCCTATGGGCCTAGGAGAAAACCTACTATTATTCTGCTAAAGGTGCATATCAATCAAATGCCAGTGACATACTGCTATACCACTAGATTGGCATCATCAGAAAAGCTTCTTCTTGAAGAGTTGGGAATTAACGCCGAGACTCATAACTGAGCAATGTGCAGAGAGTGACTTTTGAGCAATCAGTTCTCAATGAAATGTCTTTATCTAAACCCTCCTCTTACTGCCCTGGGATCTCTGTGGAAGAAGAGGCAGAAAGAGTCTCTGAGCTAGAGGTGGTGGGTAACTCCAAGGAAACCATGTCTTCTAGACACAATGGTGATGATGAAGATGTAAACTCACAGAGCTTGGCAGCATGCACAAGACCTTCACAGGTTCATACCAGACAAAATTCCAACCTTGAGAAGGGGAAGTGGACGCAAAGTACCACCCCTCTGCTGGTAAAGGGAAATTTAGCTTTCTCCAGTGGAGTATCACTGCACATATCAACCACATGCCAGGGTCCATGCCCAGGAGTAGTTGGCCAACACAAAATGGGATCCAAGTTTTTTATATGTGCTCTTTTTGTTTTGGTACTCTTTTTATCTTATTGATTTTCTTCTCTTTTATTTTTAATTTGTTTTTCTGTTTTGATTTTCATTTTTTGTTGTTTTTCCTGGCCCTTTTTAGAGAGAGAAAAAGTAAGAGATACAGAAAGAATATAAAGTTGATGGGGAGAGTTTTGGAGGAGTTTGGGGAGTAAAAAGAATATGATCAAAATGTATTGCATGAAATAATTTTTAAATAATTTTTTTCTTAAAATGAAAATGATAGTAAAGTCTGCCTAGGATTTACAATATACAAATACTTTGTAGTTTCACAATGCATGGATGAGTAATCCTGGTTTGTTACATTATGTCATGAATGTAGTTTAGAGTCAATTCTCTTTTAATAAGTTGGTAAATTTATTTTTTATTTTGCTGTCTGACTATATATATATAAAACCCACCAAAATCCTAGTAAGTAAGAGGGGGAGTAGAGAAAGATGTAAGACTAGGGATATATTTTTGGTAAGGAAAGTTACACAGCAATACATTTTCTTGATGGGGAAAATAGAAAAGGAAAAATGAGGACAAAACCATGAAAGTTAAGCATGTAACAAAAGGTCCGGTACATTCCATAGGGCTCATGGAAGAGGAATCTGTAAAGTGGCATCTGTGTAATGACTAAAGATTCAGTACGTTGATTTAAAGATAGAACCTAGACCTCTAGTTAAGTCAGTGAGATTCTCCTAGGGTATTAATCTGCTCTGGGTAGCATAAAAATGCATAAAAACAAAACAAAACAACAACAACAAAAAAGGTCAGTTTGATGAAGATAGTTATATTTTCTGCTAAGGCTTTGGGGTTTTTAACTGATTAAAGTCTAACTCTTAACTAAGGGGGAATCACCCATTCTCTCTTTACACACACGTCCATGGCTGCTCTCTTCTCAACACCCCTGCTTCACAAGCTGTGGATCAGTAAGTTGAACCCACTCACAATTCTTACCGGTTCTGGAAGCTTCTGTTCGTGGCCTGTCTTGCTGGTTACAGTCGAGTCTCCCACCTCTCTGGTTCTGCTATGGTTTATGACTCCAAATATTAGTTCCGTCTCTCACTCGTTTGTCCCCCAGTCCTCTCAGGGAACTAACCTCTGGCCCTCTTTTCCCATGTACTGATACAGGACTCTGGATACCCACTGATCAGCTGATCTCCTGCAATACAAACATGGGTATCTCCTCCCTACTCTACAGGCCAGAGCATAGATGCCTGCGGTGGCCGGGCCACTGACTCAAGGTCACATCGTCATAACAGGAGCCCTGGTACTGAACCAAGAGCTGTCAGACTCTACATCTTGCACACTTAATAATGAAGAAATATGGCTCTCTGCATGAACAATTTTATCGATCTTCCTACAGGATGTGCTTATTCCTCCTCTGAGCCTCTCTGTAGCTTTTCATAAATGTGGCAGGATAATATTTTAAAGATATAGGCCATAGGTTCTTCTTTAGTTCTCTTCCTTCCTCTGACTTCTCAGAGAGGGAAGAGAGAGAGACGAAGAGGGAAAGGGAGAGGGAGAGGGAGGGAGGGAGAGGGAGGGAGGGGAGAGAGAGAGAGAGAGAGAGAGAGAGAGAGAGAGAGAGAGAGAGAGAGAGAGAGAGAGAGAGAGAGAATTTTTAGTTTGGGGCTTCATGCATCAGGTAACTTGATAGTCAATGGATTTTTGTGCTCTCCCTCTCTCTAAGAAGTCAGAGGAAGGAAGAGAACTAAGAGAAAGTTTAACATCTTAGTGGGAATGGGAGCTTAGGGGACATCTACGTATGGACCATGGTCTGTGAGGCTGGGGGGAATGATCAGTGTGCAACTTGCCTTTCCCAGATCAAGAGAGAAGAAGAGCGACCATTTGTGAAAGCATGGGACAGATTTGAGGCAGCCCCTGGGTCTTGGCTTTCCATATAGCATTCATCCTGGTCGATCTGTCAGTCTCACAGTTAGGACTAGAGCTGTTTAGGATCCCCATTGCTCCAGCATGATTATGACAGACAGTTAAAGGGTAGGGACGGAAGTGCGTGTGAGACTCCTCAGCATCAGCCTAGGCAGACTGGAAACCTAGGGTTTTGCCAGGTGATAGATGAACCAGAAGATAACTTTCCCAGTCAAGAATCCAAAGTAGTCAACTGCCCCAGACTCTCAGCTCAAGTTTTGACACCAAGAACATGGAAGACACAACTCAGAAGAAGGCTAAGACTCTGTAATTCAGGAAAAATGGGGTCTCAAGTAGAACTTAAGGTAAGTTGGTAAGAAAATAAGGGTGGTTCTTTGCAGGCAGGTTTGAGGGGAGTAGGATTCTCCTCACCTGCCTTCTCCTGGGATGGGCTTTTGCATCTGGCCAGCTGCTGGGATCCCATCTACCTGCAAAGCCCTGATCCCCAGGACCCACCTTGTTAGAAGATGACCTGGGGCTCCTCAGAGCCCTCATCTGTTCCTCACTGCAAGGCAATACACAGATCGCCCATGTTTCCCTGGGGAAGGTGGGGCCTCCCTCAGTGTCCTGCGTAATTGGGATGATGCGCAGAGAAATTAAAAAGGTCATTAATCACTGTGGAGCCCAAGGCAGCTCTCGGGGACCTATTCTTCATGATGATTAATTGCAGGCAGTTCCTCCCTACTCCCAATTCATTTTCCTGCCACTATTCACTCACTTTCCTTTGCTGTGTCCTCTTCGTCCCTTGTCTTAGGAAGCCACAGATGCAGTGGTGGGTCCTTCTTGACCACTGCCCTGCCTCTTCACTTGGTACGGACCTCCAGATGCTAGATGCGCTCTCTGGACCAGAGTCACGCTCCCCTGATGTGCACCCCTCCCTTTACCATCCTTTTCTGGCTCGGATGGGTACCACTACTCTCTGATGCCCTCGAATCTTAGTCAACAGAAGGATGGAGAGCAGAGTTCCAGGCTCTCAGGGCTCTCTGCGGATACTGACGGTGACGATGATGTGGACTGTGATGATCAGTCCTGGGCACTTGTAACAACTGCTTTACGTAAGAATGGACCTTTATTCAAATGCTACCCTGACCTTGGGAGGCGTGACTTTCAGCCCCATTTCACAGGCAAGAAAACACATTCAGTGAGCGACTCCCTTAAAGTGATGACGCTAGGAAACGGCAGAGGGGGACCGGAAGACCGATTTCATCTGCTACCGATGCTGTCTTCTAAGTGCCTACACAGCTGAGTACACCAGCTGTCATTTCTCAGGAACCAGGGAGGGAGGTGCTCATCCCCATGGCTTGCTTTCCCAGCCCCCAGGCAAGCTGCCCCTCCCGGGCAGGGTGCGCCATGTTCATGTCATGCTTGCTGGGTCTCCTCTTCTCCTCTTGTTTGCCAATTAGCCTCCCAGGAGGCCCACACCTACTTAAAATAAGCAACTCCTTCCTCCCACTGTTGCCTGGAGCCCAGAGTTTCCCTCAGACCAGTGCCCGATCATGTGTTTGGTTTTCTCGGAGATAACTATATCCTGGGGGATTTGAGTGAATTTATGAGAAGAGAGCAAATCCTATAAAGTTAAAGCACGCTAAAGTACTTGTCCGAGACTGGCAGAAATGTGGGGATATTACCCACCTGCCTTAGTCTGTTTTGTGCAGCTATCACAGACTCCCTGATGCCAGGTGATTTATAAATAAAAGAAGTTTATATCTTACAGTTCTGGAGGTTAGAAAGTTCAAGACCAAGGGCATCCCATCTGGCAAGATTCTTCTGGCAGCGTCCTTCCACAGTGGAAAGGGAAGGGGGGGAGTATGTGAGAGCAGGAAGGACCAAACTCATCCTGGACCTTGTGTGATAACCAGCCCAGTCACAAGATGACGGCACTAATCCATTTCCCATGGCAGAGCCCTCAGGACCGTTTCTCAGAAGTCCTGTCTCTTAACACCTCTTAACATACTCTGGGGACTCACAGAAACCACAATCTCAGTCACGGACCTTGTGCAAAGTCCTGGAGTGGGTTGAAAAGCCATGGAAGACCAGAGGGGACCTGTTGCCAGCTCACTGAATGGCTTTGGGGTGATGTTTGTAGTGAAGCCAGAGGGTAGAGTAGGTTCTGAAAGTTGAAAGGTAGAGCTATGACTCAGGTAAGGACAGTGTGCACAGGAAAGATGCCAGGAGGAGAAAAGAATTCAGGGGGAAGGGGTGTGCTTTGACTTACCCCGGACTCCTTTAGGATACTGCCTGTGAGAGGGAAAAGGACTGGAAGTCCACATGGGAGGCTTTGGGATCAAGGGCATTTGGGAGCCCCAGAAAAATCAGTGATGACAATTAGACATTAGGAAACATTCATTAAGTCACAAATATGTGCCCATCTTTACTATAACACTATGGAACAGCTATTGCTAACATGCTCATCTCACAGCCACAAAGGGGTCTTTTATTTAGGGTCACAGAGGGAATGGCAGGCAAAGCTGTATCTGGGCCCAGTTGGTGTCACAATGGAGCCCAGCTCTCAGTCACAGCGCACAGCTGGGGTTCACCACGGTGCCCTAGCGGCACCATTGACTCCGAGAAATGAGACTGCCTTTGTGTACAGACAGAGTCTTTCTCCATATCACAGAGCACTCTTGGTGTACCTATTTAGAACACTTGCTTACCTGAGCACCACAAGCCTTTGCCAGGCTGGGTGAAAAACGAATAAAAAGAGTCCTTTGGTCAGAAGTCATTAAGAATTTAAGAACATGGCAGGAAAGCATCCAGCAAAACTCAGGACCTTCTGAGCGTGAATTCAAGTTCCACGAATCCTAAACTTTCAGCAGGAACCAAAGCTCTCCCCAGACCCTGGATATTTCCTTAACATCAGGATCCCAAGTCTTTGCCTTCTCCCCTTCCATAAGCAATGTCACTCTCTGAGTCTTGCTCAGAATGGTTAAACCACTTCCTCCTTTTCTGAGAGCCACACCTGTCTGTGATTCAGGCTCGGGGCCACTGACTGATCTCAGTGTGTGTCCAATGCAGCCAAAGGGCTATGAAATAGCTAGCTTTCATGAGCCAGTCTGATAAATTATCTCTGGTCATGCTTGTGCCCTTCTCTTGGCTTCAGCTACACAGAACAATGGCTGTTCATTCCCCACCCACCAGGAAGAATGTTCGAGAGAACAAGAAGAGCTAAAGGCCTGGGATAATTAGATAGCTGGTGGATAACGAGGATTTCACTGGGCAGAGCCTTGTGGTGGTTAGTGAATAATTACCATGGAAACCTTGGAGCCACACTCAGCTGCTACCCCCTGACCATTTCCCTGGAGAGCAGACTTCCATCCACAAAGCAGCATCCAGGATATTGACATTGTTTGGGGGAAAAAATAAATGGACAATTAGAGGAAGATAGGTCGAGTCTTTGTTGGAGTGAAGTTTTACCAACATTCGTCCTGGGATGTAAGTGATGCTGGTGTTTCTGAGCGAGAGGAAATCGTTGGAAGGAAATGAATTCAGTTTGGACAAGTCTCCTTCACTGAATTCCGAGGACAGGAAGATATGCCTAATTAGGAGCCAGGCTTTTTCTGCCTTTTAGAGGCAGCACAGGGTTTGTCAGGGGGTGTGAAGACTTTTCTGGTTCTCCACATTCGTGTTTATTCAGTCTGCCTATCGGGAGGTGAAACCCTACCATTACTTTCAGTGGGAACTGGCCCTCTGACCTTGTGAGCCGTGGGGCAGCACCTTCTTGTGAAGGTTACTGAAGATGGGGCCCGGAAGTGGGCTGAAAACTCTCTCTGAGACCAGGTTAGGCTTTCCTGTAGTAAAGGAAGCCCAAAGCTTCAGCTGGCTTAGTGTACCGAGGAGGATATTATCCATTATGGAAAGTGTGACCGGCCACATGTTTTCTATGTCATGTGACTGCTACCTGGAACTCAGGACCTCTCAGTGGAAGTAAAGAAGGGTTGTGATCAGTGGGGAAACAAACACTGGTTCTTCATGGTCACAGAACAGAAGGGACATAGAGTTTCCACCCACACTTCCTTGGTCACACAGCCCCGACACAATCCTAAGCAAGGCTGGGAAATATGAAGGGAACATGTCATTTGGACAGCAGCTTCTGTGCCCAGGAGGGGAAAACTGTATTACTGTTTCCATTGCTGTGATAGAACACCATGACCAACGGCAAATACGGGAAAAGAGGGTTTATTTTGGCTTACGCTTCTAGAGGGATAGGGGTCTATATTGACAGGGACGCATGGCAGGAAGGGGCAGGCACGGAGGTAGGAGCGGGAAGCTGAGCATTCACATCTCCCAATGCAAGCATAAGGCAGAGAGAGCAAAACGGGAGTACGGAGAGACTTTAGAAAAATAAAGGGAGAGTTTTGTTGTAGCCATTTTACTAATTAAGAAACCGAACCACAGGAAGTTGTGTCAGCAGCACAGAGTTACACAGCAGACAGTTGAAGAAAAAGTGGCTCTGAGCTGGAGACACAGCTTAACTAATACCATGACTGCCATGCAAGGGTGAGGACCCAAAATAGCAGGTATGGTGGTGTGTACCTGTGACTGACAGCAGCACCCTAAAGCACCAGGTGTGATGACATGCCCTGTGACCACCACAGTGCCCTAAGACACCAGGTGTTGACAGTGTGCACCTATGAGCACAACGACCTAAGATACCAGGCATGATGGTGTAAACTGAGGTCACCTAAAGTTGACCCCTTTTCTCTGTATGCATGTGTATCTGCATATGCTGGTACACACACACACACACACACACACACACACACACACACACACAGTGGCTCTTAGTTCATTTGCCCCTCAGTTCATGGTCAACTCCCTGTCTTATAAATGTAGCAAGCACTCTTCAAGGCTGTCACACTGGTCACACTGGTCATTTGGAAATCCTGGCCTGCTCTTCTTTTTCCCATATGTAGACATTTGGAAAGAAGAAATTCTCTCTTCAGGCTGGTCCTGACTGCAGTGTAGAGGCATGGGTCTTCAGTCCCTTCTAATAGGGAAGGGTGATGTCAGCAAAACTTCTTGCTTTGAAACATATTACTTTGAACTTGGCAACCTGTAAACTGGGTTGCCATGGTTACCAGAGATCCCTGGGGAATGATGAACACAAGGGGTAGACTTGAAACATAATCAAGCCATTCCCCTTCAGCTGCAGCCTGAGCTGGTGACAGTCTTTGACAGACCCTCACATGCCCAGGAAACCCTAAAGCAGTGTCCTTATGTCCAGCTTGGCTGACAAAGTACCCCAGTGTGTTCATGTGTAATAACGACTAACATTCACTGGGCATCATGGGCAAAGTGTTAAGTGAATTATCTCACTCAGTCCTCTCAAACCTTGCTACATTTATTGTCACCTTATTGTGAAGGTATGTATGTGCACAAGCACACACACATGGAGTGGGGAGAGAGAGAGAGAGAGAGAGAGAGAGAGAGAGAGAGAGAGAGAGAGAGAGCGCTCATTCTCATATCTCTGCTAGAAAATGCCACCTTCCTCCAGAGCCTGTGCTTGTAAAAGGTGTGTCCTGTTTAGCGCCGTCTTCCATAGTAAACAGCAGCTCTAGGCTATTCAACTTCTAAGATTCCTGGAAGGAAATTCTCATTCCTGGAGGAGCCATGAAAAGTGTTAGGCTAGAAAGATAGAGACATTAACATTGTGGACTAAAACAGTGATCTAGGTGGGTCAATGAAAAGAAACCAGAATTCAAATGTGTGTAGCATGCAGGTGACTGTGCCTGGAGGTCTCATGGCAATCCTAGGGGGAGATGGAGGACAAGGAATTTGCCTCTTCCCTTTTCAGTGAAGCACTCAAGAAGACCAAATCCATCGTCCACAGACCTCAGGTAGGTAACAGGTGAGTGGTGAGGTAGGGTAGAAACCATGACAGAAAGGAGTGACACAGGCTGGGGACCGTGTGTGGGCAATGTGAGGTGCAGGCTCTATCTAAGCAGACAGCTTTGATTACCTCTCCACTCACTCCCCTCAGCTTTACAGATATGGTTATTTCAGAAGCCAGATACCTGGCTGCTGCTCTGCCTCTCCTCATGGTGAAGTGCCATTTCCAAGAAAAATGTAGGCTCTGTGCAGATGATAGACAGTAACTATGGATTGCCCCCAGGCCCAGGGCCATCTGTTCAGAGCTGTGTTCTGAATGCTACTCCTGGTTAAGCATCCAGTTGGAGAAGCATGGATGGAGACTCTGAGTCTTAGGGTTACAGGATTGAGAACACTGCCATCCTCTCTACTTGGACTGATGTAATATAACTCCTAGCTGTGAGAGGTAACTAACTAGCACCTCTCTAAACCAGAGAGAAAGCAATGAGAACTCAAAGCATACGGAACAAAAGAGACTGGGAAGCATCAGAGCCCACGGCAGAGGCTGGAGGTGTGTCCCTTGGTAGGACATTTGTCAGTGTTACTTGCACTGTGGGTCTTGGACCAGAAGTTTGAGAACAGACTTGTCTAGAGAAACATTTGTCTGGAAATGAGAAGAGCATTACGATAGTCCAACATTGGTTGGCCAATGGAGACCGTGGCTTTCAGTCATCTGTGTGGCTCTAACTAGCTGTGTGTCCTTAGGAAAATGATTGATGTACACACACTCCACCCCGCCCCAGTGCCTCCATTTTCTCATGTATCAAACAAGGTGGAAGAATGAATCAGTTGATACATGGGAAAGATACTCATCAAGGTTTCAGTCATGGAGAGTCCTGGGTTGCTGTAGTTGCTGTGGCTATGGCTTTCCATTGAGGCCTCCATTCAGAGGCCTTGCTAGAAGAGGTGTTCAGGAAAGCTCTTAGGAGTAACAGACTCTGCTGCATTACACTGATCCAACTTTATCTTTGTAGCTCACATGTCCACAGCCAGGTCCAGAGAAGGGCCTCTCACCATGAGAGAACCACTATGGCTGCCTTGTATGATTACATCCATTCTCTGGGCCCTCCTAGACTGGAGTTTGATGATGGATCCACTACTGTTAGATCTTGAGCTTTCAAGGTGTCTCATCCAGGTTTACTGTAACTTTCAGAGTCCCAGTGTGCATTGGAATCTTTCAGGGAACACTGACCTGCTGGGAGGAAAGACCTTTCTCCATGCCCCTGCATACAAGTGTGAGACCACCCGATGAATGCTTCAGGCTCAGAAATGTGAGTGCACACTGTCAAAAACATATACCAGAATCCAGAACCCAGTCCAGAGCTAGGATGCGTGGTGCATTACCACAGGGAGCCCTAGAGGTGCTTCCGCTGAGCCTCAATAGCCTAACTATTTTGGTAAGGGTCAATTCCAATCCATCAACATAGCCCCTTCTTTTATTTTGATGTTATAAGTAAAATTTACACAGATTTATTTCTTAATCCCTTGGTTAATGTTGTAATGCTGAATCAGATTGAGATCAGTTTTTGGAAAAATCATTGCCAATATTGGTAAGCATTTTAGAATAGACATTAACATAATTGTTATTAGCCAAATTAATTCCAGACATCTAAAGGGTTGTTTATATTCACTATTAAGGAGCTGACCTGGATAGAAAACTAATATATTTGAAATTTATCCATTTCATCTTTAAAAATTTTTTTCTTCTTCCCTCATAAATTATATCCTGATCACAGTCTCCCCTCCCTCCACTCCTCCCAGTCTTCCCACTCCATTCCCCTTCCCCCTACATCCACTCCTCCTTTGTTTCCCTTCAGGAAAGATCAGGCCTCCTAGGGATATCAACCGAACATGACATAATAAGTTACAATAAGACCAGGCACAAACCCTCCTATCAAGGCTGGATGAGGCATCCCAGTAGGAGGAAAAGGGTCCCAAGAGCAGGCAAAAGTGTCAGAGACACCCCCCTCTCCCACTGTTAGGAGTCCCACAGGAAGCCCAAGCTACAACATAGTCCCTTCTTATTCCACCAACTCTTGTTCTGCTGTATTTGATTAACCAGAATCCTCATTCCCCAACAGGAAGAGAATTTACCGAGTTACTTTTGGAAATTCACATTCTATTCTCTATTTGGTTGGAAGGATCCACCGGGAGACAGTTCTACATATGGTTGTCACAAATCCACTCTGCTATCTTAATTATCTCACTTACTTAACTGAATTAAAGCACACAAATGTGCACACACATACACAATAGAAAAACCAAAACACATAAGGACCTGGAATCTTGGGAACAGCAGGGAGGCGTATTAACAATGGCTACAAAGAGAGCTTGAGGCCTCTGTGTACTGAGCACCTTGTGTGAATTATCCTTCAAGACTCACAGTGATGGGGCAGAGTCATGATTGCCACCGTATAGATGAAAGAACCCAGACATAGAGATGAAGTAAGGAACGGAAGCCACAGAGTCACTCCATAGCTGTGTTGTATTAGTGTTGTTCCACTGTGACAAAATACTTGAAATAAAAAACTGTAAAAAGGGAAGGTTTACCCAGCTCGCTGTTTCAGAGGTTCCCATCTGTGAGTGGTAGGCCCTGTTGCTTTGGCCTGCGTTTGTGCAGCACATCCTGGTGGGAATGTCTGTCAGAGGAGACCTGTTTACTTCACAGCAGCTAAGAAGCAAAGAGACAGGGGAGGGGGCCATGAATCCAAAATCCCCTTGAAGGGCATGCCAATGATCTAACTTCCTCATACCAAGTCCCACTTCTTAAAGGTTTCATAAGCTCCCACTAGTACCATGAGCTGGGAACTAAACCTTTACTGCATGGGCCTTTGTAGGACTTTTGAGACCTATGTGATGGATGTTTGATCTTGATTGTCCCCTTGGTGGGGTTTAGAATAACCATGGAAACATCTCTGGGTGTATCTATGAGGGCATTTACAGGTAGAAAGCCTACCTTGAATGTTGGCAGCACGTTCCAATGGGATGAGGTCCAAGACTGAGTAAACAGGAGAAAAGGAGCTGAGAACCAGAATCCCTGTCCCCACAGCTTCCTGCCAGTGGATGCAGTGTGACCAGCTGCTTCACATTCTTCCCACCATGACTTCCCTACCCTCCAACTGAGTCAAAATAGACCCTTCCTTTCTTATGTTACTTTTGTTGCAGAAATGAGAAAAGTAACAGGCAATATGGCTCAAGGCGGCAAGATCCTGTTTTACTAGAGTGACTGCAGAGGTCTGGACACAGAGGATGCTGAGTCTCCAGTTCTCAGTGCTGGAACAGAGCATGCTCAGTTTGTACTCAAGCCCCAGCCCTGTAACTCTGGAAAATGTTCTCCTCATTTTCAGTGTGGTGTAAAAGGTCATTAGTTCTCTCTCCCATTCACCCATCTCCTCTGGTTGAAGGAGGTCTGTTGCATGGCATGTAAGACAGAGGAAAAAAAAATAGACCTATTGGCCCAATCCAAGAAGGCCAACCAAAGCATCCTTACTAAGACTGACAGATGGAAGCATCCGTCATCAGTAGAGAAGGGGGCTGCACTGGGTAGGCAATGAATTAGCTATGCCTACACTGAGTACAGGAAGCAGCGCGATTATGGACATTGCATGTTTATCATCCTTACTCAAATATTTTTTTCCACACAAACCTACATAATTTTCAAAAACACAAATAAACACCCACTCATATTATTAAAGCTTTACCCTCAGAGCTGGGTTCATGCTTTAAAGCTGTTATCTAAACCATTTTTCTATAATTATTGATTATTCTTTACATTATAGTGCTTAGTTCCCACTCTTGTCCGACTAACCTTTGTGGATCTAGACTTCCCTACAAGGCAGCATCACCACACTGCTTTTGGTGGCTCACTCCCGAAGTAATGGAGCAGATCTCAATGGTGAGCTTGCAACACATAGCTTTGTCTTAACAAGTGTCTTCTCTTTGGATTCTCTGTCGCTCACATGTGGCAGGTCCCTGACACTGACTGACTCATACACTTTCCCTCCAAGGTGGTACTAACCTAAAAATTGGAACATGTCTGTCCCAGCACTAGGAGACACTAAGACTTGACTCCAGGATGCTGGGTAAGCAAAACTTTTAGTGAAAGACCTTGATCAAAAGGGGGGAGTGTGGGAATGATGCAAAAGTGAAGCCTGCTTGCTTTATCCATCTAAAACTGGAGCTTGGAGACCATAGGAAGCAAAAGAGGCCACAGGCAGTTTTGCTAGGACCATCTCGCCATACTAACCATACTGCATTTTAAACAAGAGGACCTTCAGAGCAGTTGTTAACTGAATTGCCAGTATGACCAGAAGACCAGCTTTCCAAAGTAACTGGGACTTACCAAGCAGAACTTACCAGCTCCTTCCTGCACTGGAAATGCCGGTGAGCTTGCTTTCATAATAAATTTCATGGATTTCTAATGAACCCCTCAAGCCTTCCTTTGCATCCTTGGTAAATCAGAGGCTACATTAGTCTGTACATGCACACATTGGGTTTCAGAATCTTCCACTCCCTAATGAAAGACCGTTTCTTGGAGGTTCTCTAGTTTGGGATTGATTTTGGAACACACACCTGGGACAGGTATAATTGTTTGCCTGCTTAGAATCCATTGTATTATGGTAAGACAATACAAGCCCCAATAAGACAATTAAGACAGAAAAAGGGTGTAAATACATGCATGAGGGAGTGTGTGTGTGCACCCCTCCCCACCACCATACTAGCCAGCCCTTGGCTGTCCAGAGTCTCCAGTAATAGACACAACCAAGTCTGACCAGATAGGAATTAGACAATAACTTAGATGCAGGGATTGGTTTAGAGATGTACATTTGTCTCACACCCAGTTAATGAGGCCCAAGCTCGGAAGGCTTCTCTTCCAGGAGGGCTTATTTGCAAACCTGCAGTCACTGTGGTCTGCTTGTCACCACACAGGAGCACTAACTACTTAGACAACCGAATCCAGCCAGGTTAGTGGAAAGCTAATCCAGTGTGATCTAATCTGATCCAGTCTAGAGCTCAGTGATTTCTAGTTACATAGCCTCTGTACTTTGCTAAGGCCAGTTTGGTCAGATTGTCTGTGACACTTGGGATAAAGATATAAAATACCTTATATTCTTTCAAAGATCAAAGATATTTCAAAAGTATTTTTGATGATTTTGCTCTCAGTGTACCTGAAATCTGTGTCTCTCCTCTCATATTCACAGGCTGGGATCCTAATCTCCAGGGTCATGGCATTAGCAAAGGTGGCTTTGTGGGTAATTCAGGTCACAAGAGTGAAACCTTCATGAATAGGATAAGTGTTCTTATAAAAGGGTCTCCTGGGAACTTTCTGATCCTCTGTCCAATTGTGAAGACTTGAAGGAAGCTGATACAAGCCAGGAGAAATTGTCCTTGCAACCTCAAGACAATGTGCTTGGCCTGAGCTTGCAGAACCCAGAGCTATAAGAAAACAATCTACTTACTGTCTGAAGAGACTAAGGTCCCCACAATCCATGATTTTGTTTTCATATCCTGCCATATCTTTCCCAGCATTCCAGGTCACATAGACCTTGTCCTCTATAGCAAATGACTTTTCATTTCTTAACATGCTCTGCATGTGTTTACCCTTGTCAGTTTACCCTCCACAAATCAGCACAGCAAACTTCTAAATTTTTATTCATGCATTTTGTGTGCATACATGTTCATATGATGTGAATGAGCGTTAAGTGTGCATGTAGAGACGAGAGTTTCATTGTCTGGTATCTCAGTTGCTTCTCTCTCTCTCTCTCTCTCTCTCTCTCTCTCTCTCTCTCTCTCTCTCTCTCTCTCTGTATGTGTGGCTGTATAGGTCAAAAGATAACTTGGGTTGTTGGTCTTCACCTTCTGCCTTGTTTGGGACATAGTCTGTTACTGTTCAGCACTATGAACAACAGTACAAAGGTTAGCTGGCCTGTGAGCTGTGAGGGATTCCCTTGTCTCCACTCCCATCTTGCCCGCTCCTGTTGTAAGAACACTGGGATTACAGATTGCTACAACTGTGTCTGATTTTAAATTTGTTCTGGGTATCTGAACTCATGTCCTCTCACTGAACCATCTCTTCAGCTCTGTATCTTATATTTTGAAACAGGTCTCTCACTGAATCTGGAGCTCACTGGTCTGGCTTCAGTGGCTGGTCAATGAGCTATAGGATCCTTCCATCTCTTTCTCAGCTCTAGGTTTACAGGCGTGCATTGCCACATCTGGCTATCATGTGGGTACCAAAATTTGAACTCAGATCCTCTTGCTTGTGTGGCAAGGACCTTACTAATTGAACCATCTCCCTAGGCCCAGCGTGAGCACTCTACTTGTTTAACCCATTTACTTCTTTGGGCCATTTAATAGA